>JH651243.1:803212-903224 GCA_000260095.1 Tetrahymena borealis | reverse complement strand
TGTGTGTCTAATTTTATTAGCATTTAGAACAATTAGAAACTTAGCAATCAAATATGCAAAGGTTATTAGAATCTAATTTATAATCAGTTATACAAGTTTAACATTTTTAAGTATCATTTTGAATGCAAGTTAAGCAATTATTAACTCTGCAATCGAATAAGCATAGATTGTTAGAATCTAATTTATAATCGGTGTTGCATGATTAACATTTCAATATTTCATTTTCTAGACAAGTTGTGCAATTGACAACCTAACAATCAAGTTTGCAATTTTTATTAGAATCTAATTTATAATTACTTTTGCAAGAAATACATTCATTTAGATTATTGTTGTTGCAAATATTACAATTTTAAACACTACAGCACTAATTTTAATCAGATAAATAAAATCCAGCCTAGCATTCTGTGCAGATTTTAGTATCATTTAAATCATATTTACTACAATTAATGATAAAAAAAACACATCTATTATTGTTATCTAAAGCATAATTTTCTTAACATAAGGTGCAAATTCCTTTTTTAAAAAAATAATAATTATAAAAATGAATTCTTAATTTATAGATATTATTTTTATTTTTTTTAAATTGCTCTGTGCTCTGTGAATTAATTTTAGGAGAAAAAATTTGTTCATTCAAAATAATTTTGCTATTGTTGAAATGAAATAGTTGTGAATTTAAGAGACTTTACTTCAAATAGTAAATCTTATTTAATTTACCTGTCTTAATGTTGACTTCTTTGCAATTAAGATCTGTCGTAGTAATACAACTACTGTTTTATGTTGAATCTTAATGCATATTAGGCTAAATACATTTAGTACATTCAGTGGGTGTGCATGATTTACAATTTATTCCACAGCATAAATCACTATCTCTATCATAATTTTAGCCTATCAAACAACTTAATTAACATGTTCCATTTATACTATCATAATTTACTGGACAAGATAATAAGCATTGATGCTTATAAAAAGAAAAACTACTTGAACACCCAGTAAGGCAATATTTTGGATCATTTTAGCAATCAAGACAACTATCATCACACTTTAAACACATATTTCTTATATAGTTCTGAGTAGTTACTACAGATTTATAATATCCTATTGGGCAATCTGCCACACACGTATAGTTATATAATGACAGGCTAGAATTACTACAAATTAAGCATTAAGTTGAAAGTTAATAACACTAAGAGCAAGAGGAATTACAATCTTAGCATTTCTTCTAAACTTAATCATATAATTAATTAGTATTACATATCGGGTTATAGTAAACATAAGCTTTGCTATTTTATAAATAAAATAGGGTACCGTTATAAGAAGCAGTGCATGTATATTCATCAGTGCAAGATTTACAAAATTATCCACATTTTTTGCAAGTACTATCTAACTGTGATAAAAAAGTTCCTTCGGGACAAGTAGAAACAGGATCATAATTATGAATAATATAATTCAATTCTGGTTTAATGCACTACTTATTATGCTAACAAAATAAACAGTTTTATTAGCACTTTAGGCAAGAGCTTTTTGATTTATCAAAGTAATAACCATCTTTACAATCAGAATAAGGAATACATTATCCCGAAGGAAATTCTTTAAATAAAACATACCCTGGTTTGCATATTAAGCATTATGGATTTGATGGAGTAGATGTTATTGAATAATAAGCACAATTTTCTATAGGTGTTTCACACTTTTTTGATAAAGTGTTTTTGTATGTGTATCCTGGACATTCATCTATACAACTACCATTTATGTTATAGAAATTAGCAGGGCATTATTTACAAACTTCTTATGATTACCCATCAACAGTTTAAAATACAGTTGACAAACATGTAGCAAAATCTTTGCAAACTTTCATATAAAATCCGCTCATTAAAACTTTTTATACATATTGATTTGAACCGCAAGAATCTAAAACTTAGTATTGCAAGTATCCAAGATCATAATAAATGAAGTATTTAGTGGGTTTTAAAAATTACTTTGAGCAAACACCTCTGATGTTAAAGTTATATGACG
Source organism: Tetrahymena borealis (assembly GCA_000260095.1). Taxonomy (NCBI): domain Eukaryota; phylum Ciliophora; class Oligohymenophorea; order Hymenostomatida; family Tetrahymenidae; genus Tetrahymena; species Tetrahymena borealis. Next base: position 901,211 of record JH651243.1, on the reverse strand, counting down.
AGTTACATATTTTGCATAGTTAATTAAAAGTATTTTTTACTAGACAATTGCTAGAATTCATTATATCTCCATTATTACTCAGAGATTTATCTACCATTTTAGTAAAATCTAATAGTGAACAAATTTTAGTTGAGTTATCCTCATCCCAATCGCACAAATATTTAGTTGTTTCTGGTTTTTCACAAGTTACCATACTAGGGTCACTACAAAGCTTACATTAGAAATTATCGGGATAGTAATTAGATGGGCAACTCTTAACTTTATAAGCTACTCCATTTACTGAATGTGAATATTGGAGATTTAATTAATCGCACATTGCAAAACACAATTAACATTATCCATCACTATAATAACTAAAAACAGAAGGTGTGGAAGAATAACAGTATTTTACACATTATGTGGTACTATTAATATAATTTGGTGAGCATTATAAGCAAATTGAAAATTCATCTTATTAATCGAGGCATTCTTGTATGTCAATTGGTAGACATTTTGATAATTAGTCTAAATTCTAAAAAATCTAGAAATATTCTCCTTATTTACAAGTCCTATGAAAACATTTTCCATTTATTATTTAACTAATATCATCTGAACAGCTATTCTTAATACAAGCTCTAGTCTATAAATTGGCAGTATACCCCAGTGGACAAGTCTCCACACACTTATAACTATTGGTTTGGCTATCAAAAAGTTTAAATTTTAGCTGTCTACAAAAATATGAACACCCAATATTAGGTTCATAACCATACCATCTTAAACAATAATATTGGCTATTTCTCTAAGTAATTATTCCATTAGTATCTTTTCTACAAGATTAAGCATATAAATCACCATACTCAAATATGTATTATTCTTAATCACAAACTAAAACACAGACTCCATCTTTTAGATAATAACCATTATTACATTAGGTACATTAAGAAGAAAGGCACTATTAGCAATTGGGATCTTAGCATGGAATACATTTATTATTTTAAAGATAGACTCCTATATAACACCCACAGAGAGATAAATTGAACTAAAAGGTATCAAAACATTTTACAGCATTTAACTAAAATCCTGTTAAAACTCCGTTTATATCATATTTCTATTTATTAAAATTAATAATTTTAAAATTTTAAACAATAAGCAAAGAATTAATGATATTAAAATTATTTAAAATAATATTTCCTAATACTAGAAATGTTAGCAAAAACCTTTAATTATTAATTAGTAAGTAAATAATAAAATATAACAATTTTAATATGATTCGTCTTAATTACTTAATCGCATTTAATTAATTTCAGCTTTCTATTAACCAAATGAAAGAGGAGTAGAAGGAATGAAGATTATAAATATGAAAATAAAAAAAATTATTTTCAATTTATTTAATATTTTAAAAAGATTTAAAATTACTAATTTATATAATATATAATTCTAAAATAAAAATGTTAATTTTAATTTTTTTTATTATAAAATAATTTTTATATTTATTTACCTTTACAGCAACACATTCAAGAAAATAATTAGCTGATGGGCATTTCTCGCATAAGTTATTCATTGGATTTCTATAGTAGCCAAAAGCGCAATTGATTTGGCTACAAATTTCATAACTGCCTTAATCAAATATATATCCTTCTTTGCAGACTAAACATTTTTATAAGGAAATGCATAAATCGCAATCTAATGAACAGCTATTACAAATACCACTTATTTAATTGTAGTACTATCCTTTAGGGCATTTTAAACATAGAAATTAATTATCTAATTAGATTTTATAATAACCAATACTGCAACTCAAACAATCCTTTTGTTAATATCCACTACAATTGCTGCATCCTTCAAAACAATTTTCACAACTACCTCTTAGCTCATTCTAATAAGTTCCTATACTACAATTTGATTAGGTTTTTATAACTTACTAAAGAGTAATTATGAAAATGAAAGCAAGATATGGAAGTTTCCTCTTCATAGTCTACTATTTTATTAGTACTTACAAGAAATAATTTACTTTTTAAAGTGAAATTAATATTTGGAAAAGCTTTTTACTAAAAAAATAATTATTTTAAACTTAATCTTCAAGTCGAATCTAAGAAAGAAAAACGAAATATATCACTTTTCTTTTACAAGATTAAATTTAAGTAAGTTTGGATCAAATTATAGAAGGTTTATCTTCTGTAAATACATAAAATGAATAGTAATGATAATAGCATAATCAATAATAGTAATTATTTTACCAATTTGATTTTTAATGATAATTTAAACAAGATTTTTTGTTTTAATAAAAGAACACTTTGAAATTCTAGTTTAATTTTTCAATAATAAGTATATAAATTCATCTTTTTATAATTTGTCTATAATCAGAATAATCAAAGTAATATTATGCCTGAAAATTTCAAATCGTGTCAAAAATTAAGAAATTTTCAAGTTAATTAAGTATTAAATCTTGATAGACAAATTTCTTACAGTACCTATTATACACAATTAATTTGACAAATAAAAATAAATTTCTTAAGATTAAATTAGTATTCTTTTATACAAGTGGAAAGAAGATTAATAATAAGGAAAATATTAATTCCTGACAGACTAAAGTTCTTAGTTCTTTTTTATTTTTAACTTTCTTTTCTTTTTTTAAGAATAAAATGTATACAAAGGGCAAAATTAGTATTAAACTACTTTATTGATTTTCATAGAAAATAATAGAATATTACCCAATATTCACTTAAATAACTTTTTTAGATTTGTTTGATATATTATTGATAAAAGCTAAATAATTATTATTTTACACCTTAAAATTGATAGATAAATCTCTCAATTTTCTATAAATAGTTTTACTCTAAAAGATGTCAATTTAACTAAAATTGCTCATATAGTAGGATAGTAGTGTATATCAATTATTTATAATAATATAAATTATTCAATTAATTTCTTTATTTAAGGTAAACAAAATATAGTCATTTCTATATTTTGGTTGTATATTTGTACAAGGAAATTATTTTATTATTATCTTTCATCATATTTCCTAATTTAAAGGTGTCTAAATAAGGAGACTCTTGGTTATTAATCCATTTAATAATTCTTTGTTAAAATGGAAAAAATTAATTTCTATGAAGAACAAGAAATATTTGGATTTAAAAATAACTTTTTTCTTCATTTAATTACTATAAATTAATATCTATATATCTTCTTATTAACTTTAATGAAAAAAAGCTCCGAGACCGGGAATTGAACCCGGGTCTCCTGCGTGACAGGCAGGAATACTAACCACTATACTATCTCGGATTACATAATAACTCCTAATAAAATTAACTAAACTTTGCTATTTTTTTATTAGTTAGTTTTAACATAATCTTTTATAATCAAATAAATATAAAAAAATTTACAAATTATTTTCTTTTATAAAATTGCTATTTTTCATGATAATTTAAATTTTAATAGATTTACTAGTTAGATCAACCCTCAACCCTACAAAAAATATTACTTATAAAATTCAAAATAATCAATATATAATTCTGTATTTAACATTCGTCTCTTGCCTTGAAAAATAGGCTATACCCTAGGGTATAAAATTTATATTTGTATATAAAAATATTTCAAATTTTTAAGCTATTTTAGAAAAAAATAAATAATTGAATATTTAATGTTTATCTATGTTATCTAATAAAAAAATATAAATAATTTATAAATTAAAATTAAAAAAGAAATTAGTAATTTGTAATTAGAAAAATTATTTTAATGAATTAAATAACAATAAAAAATATTTATTAACTTCATTTTAATTCTACACAGCAAAATATTTATTATAATCTTTGATTTAAGATTTACTATTTAAGGATTATTTTTTTTAAATATATTAGAAATATCAATTTTATTAGATCAAGCTTTTAAATCTTAATTTTCCGAGGATTCAGAGTATCCTGAAGGTAAATTATTAATTTTATTTTTCTATTATTAAAATTTTATATTCCTCTTAATATTTATTAAAGCATATATTATAATTGATAAGTAAAGTGAAGAAATAGAGATGATATCTTGTTCTAAATAATTTTGAGAAATTCTTTGCTTAATCATTAAAAGCTAACCATGTTATTGAGAATGTAGAAACTAGGAAACAAAAGCGAGCAAATATTTAAATATCATTTAGTTGTTTTGATCGATAAGGCTTTGTAAGTAATATGAATAAAGATTATTTATGTTATTACTAATTAAAATATTATACTATCTGATTTAAAGATTATTATTGATTTAAATAAAGACTTTCTAATTAAGATAAATCTATTCAAGAAATAATAGTTCTTTTAGAAGGTATTTTTAGTGAATTCTTCCTATTTGCTTTTAATTTTTTAAGAAAAAATATTAAATTTAGGGTTAATGGACTATTTCCTGAAATCAGATCTATATAATCTATACTTAAATATCTTAAGCTTGCTGATCAAGTATAATACTAATTACTATAGCACTTATTACTATAATACTACTATTAGAAGAAAAGTAAATTTATAATTACATTCCAAGAGATATTTCATAAAAAGCTATCTTTGATTAAAAAATAAGATTTGAAAAATAATAAAAGAGTGGCAAAATAGTATAGTTTTTAATAATTATCAAAAGATAAAAAACTTATCAAAATTTTGAATTTACTTGGAATACAAATAAAAAAAGATAGAAAAATAATCTGTTATAAAAAATGATAAATAATTAAATCAATGAAGTAAATATCTTATAAGTATTAAACTACAATACAATTATTTTATTTTCAATTCAAAAGAACATTAGCTAAAATTATCTTAAAGATAATTAGAATCTAACTTTTCAGTAAATAAATTATTAGATTTTTTAACTCAATAAAAAAACTATTTCTTTCCTTTTTATTAACTTAATTCTTGAATATAGAAGTTCTGAAAGGATAGAAGATTAAGGAGCTTCTGTTTTAGGGTAAGGTATAGGAAAATGCTCTTAACTTAAGACATTGACTCTTGCTTTAAGGTAGAATTTATTAATATTCTATTCATTTCTTCTATTGATTTATATTAATCTCTTCTATTTAGCTATTTTTTTACTTAAATTTTAAATTATGAAAGCTCAAATAATATTGGATAAGAAGGGTCTTGTAGTTTAGGATCTGGAATAGGAAAATGCTCTTAGCTTACTACATTAACTCTTGATTTGATGTAGAATATTTTTTATTAAAGAAATTCTTCAATTTTTTTCTTTCTCTTTTTTATTTTACAAAATTTATATAATAAAGGTCAAATAAAATCAAAGATTAGGGTGCTTCTAGTTTAGGATCTGGGTTAGGAAAATGCTCATAACTTACTACATTAACTCTACAATTAAGGTTATATTTTATTTTTTCTACTTTTTATCTCTAATTTATTTTTGCTTAATACTGTAAATATAAAAGTTCAAACGATATTTAATATGAGGGCGTTAATGGTTTAGGATCTGGGTTAGTAAAATGTTCATAACTCACTACATTATCACTTGATTTATAGTAAAATTTTATCTTATTTTATTCTTATTATTTAGTTATTTGTTGCTTAACTCTTATAAAAAAGGGATAATGATATTGGACCCAAGGGTGCTTGTGCTTTAGGATCTGAATTAGTAAGTAAATCTTAATTTACAACTTTAAATCTTAATTTGAGGTAAAACTTTTTTATTTTTTTATTTCTTTTACATTCATATTTATTCACTCTATTTTGTTAATATTTGTTTTTTATTTAATTTTAAAAGTTAGAATAGCATTGAATAGGAGGGTGCTTGTGGTTTGGGTTCTGGGTTAGGTAATTGCTCTTAACTTACTACATTATCACTATAATTATGGTAAAAAACTCTTACATTTTTATTATCTTCTTCTTTTTCTTGAAATCTATTTTCCCATTATTGTAATTTTATTTTTAAATATAAAAGGTCAAATAGCATAGGAGATTAAGGTGCCTGTGGTCTAGGATCTGGGTTAGGAAAGTGCTCATAACTTACCACTTTAATTCTAAAATTGTCGTATAATTTTAATTATACTTCTTTCTTTTTTAATAACATTTCTTAACTCATTAAACTTAAAAGTTCTAATAGAATTGGAGATTTGGGTGCTAGTGGTTTAGGATCTGGGTTAGGAAATATCTCATAACTTACTACATTAATACTAGATTTAAGGTAAAAATGATATCATTACATCCTCTTTTACTTTTAAATTTATTTTCTTATCTGGGTGTTTTTACTTTAATTTAAAAAAGTGAAAATAAAATTAAAGACTAAGGTGCTAGCGGATTAGGATCTGGATTAGGAAATTGCTCTTAGCTTAATGCTTTATCTATAGATTTGAAGTAACATATTACTATATTCTTCTAGTTATAACTCAATATTACTATTATTTTCTTAAAATTTTAAATATAAAGTAATAATAGTATTGAGGATTAGGGAGCTTGTGGATTAGGGTCTGGATTAGGAAATTGCTCCTAACTTACTAAATTAACTATCGATTTGATGTAAAAAGCTAAATTATTTTCCAGTATTTATTTTTAAACTCTTTATATAAAAAAGTGAAAATAGCATTGAAGGTTAGGGAGCTAGTGGTTTAGGATCTGGGTTAGGAAATTGCTCATAGCTTACTGAATTATATCTTAATTTGTTGTAAAAAATTTTAGCAAAATTTTTTCTTTTCATATTCTTATTGTTTATTAATATAAAAGTATGAATAGAATAGAAGATTTAGGTGCAAGTGGTTTAGGATCAGGATTAGGAAATTGCTCCAAACTTAGAAAATTAATTCTTCAGTTAAAGTATCTAAATACTTCTAAATAAGTTTATTCTTTTAATTAATTAACCCTTTAAATTTAAAAGTTCAAATGGTATTGAAGATTAGGGTGCTTGTGGTTTAGGGTCTGGATTAGGAAATTGCTCATAACTTAATACATTAAATCTTACTTTGAGGTAAAATTTGATAACACATTTACTTTCCTCCACTTTTCATTCTAATATTTATTTTATCTATTCATTTTTAACATAAAAGTTCTAACAGTATTTAAGACTAGGGAGCTTCTGGTTTAGGATAAGGATTAGGAAAGTGCTCATAACTTACTACATTAACTCTTAATTTTAAGTAAAAATTTAAATTATTCTTATCAATTTAGAATTCTTATTTCTCAATTTTATTAATTTTTGCTTAACTCTTTAATTGTAAAAGTTCAAACAGCATTGGAGATTAGGGGGCTACTGATTTAGGTTTAGGATTAAGCAATTGCTTAAAACTTACTACACTAACTCTTTCATTATAGTAAATTTTAAATTGTTTTTATATTCTATCAGTTTTCTCAATTTAATAATCTTTTAAATAAAAAAGTTCTAATATAATCGAAGATGAAGGTGCTATTAATTTAGGATCTAAGTTAGGAAATTACACTTAACTTACTACATTAGCTCTTTGTTTGAGGTATTATCCAATATTTTTGTCTCATTATATTTCTCATCTCGATTTTTTTATATTATTAAATATAAAAGTTCTAATAAAATTGGTGAATAGGGTGCTAACGGTTTAAGATCTGGATTAGAAAACTCATAGCTTACTACATTAATTATTGATTTGATAAGGTAAATGTTTTTCTTTTTATATTTTGATACTTTTAATTATAGATTTACTTTGCAAATTAACTATTTTTGAAAAAAATATTTATACTTAAATTTATAATAATAAAAGTTATCAAAGTGACTGTATTCTAAAATAAAAATTAAAGAAAATCAAAACCTTAGTGAAAATAATTTGAGGATTCTTCTGATGAATTTAAAATTTATATAGTATTCTCTTTTAATTATGGAATTTCAAACAGCAAACTTATGAAAGAAGATATTGAATTTATTTAATACTATATATTAATTCTGTTTATTGCTATAAACTATACATAAAAATATATGAATTCTATTAATAAATTTGTCATTTAAACATTTTAAAGTTACTACTTACTTTTAATTGTTTTAAATTAAGTATACAATTCTAAATTATTATTAGATACTGTGTTTATTTTAAAAAAATTTTTTAAATTCTTAAAATTTATATTCACAATTTTTATAATTAAAAAGATATTAATAATTTTTAATAATTAATAATTAGAAAAATTAAGTTTTAATGAAATACAATATATTGAAAATATTTATTAGTTTTATTTAAATTCTACATAACAAAATATATTTTATAATATTTTTTTGAAGACTCACAATTTAATTATTTCCTTTGTTAAAGTAAAGATAAATATTTATTTTGTTAGATCAAGCTTACATATACTAGTGTTCAGAGTATTTAGAAGGTAAATTATAAATTTTATTTTTCTTTTATTAAGATTTTATATTTTTATTAATATTTATCAAAGCATATATAATAATTGATAAGTAGAGAGAAGAAATTGAAATGATTGCTATCAAAGAAAATATTGTTCTAAGTAATTTGGAGAATTATTATACTTAATCATCAAAAGCTAACCATGTTATTGCAAATGCAGAAATTTGGAAACAAAAATGAGCAAATATTTAAGTATTATTTAGCTATTTTGATGGATAAGGTTTTTTAATTAAAATAAATAAAGTCTCTATCCCAAATATTATTTATGTTATTACTATTTAAAATATTATATTATCAGATTTAAAGACTATTGTTGATATAAATAAAGATTTTCTAATTAAGATAAATCCATTCAAGAAATAATATTTCTTTTAGAAGGCTTGGGATGTAAATTCTTCATATTTGCTTTGAATTTTTTAAGAAATAATATCAACTCTAGAGTTAAATGACTATTTCCTGAAATTAGATCTATATAATCCATATTTAATTAGCAAAAGCTAACTGATCAAGAATATAATACTAATTACAATAGCACTAATTACTATGATATTACTGTTTGAGGAATCATAAATTTATAATTACATTCCAAGTGATATTTCATAAAAAGTTAATATTATAATTCCAGTAAAGATGTGAAAAAAGAATTTATGATAAATGAATTTTAATACCTTATCAAAACTATTATTCATATTGATTTAAGTCTTATTATACAAAAGAGATATTAAATATACCCCAAAAGCTATTCCCCAAACTCCCATAGTTTGTATTAAATTACTATAAATTAGAGAATCAGTTCGCTCTATTTAGAATGTAATGGGTACATTTGCATCTTTTTTATGAATATTAGGTAAAAATTCGAAATTAGCAAAGTCAAATATTCTTAAGAGAGTATAAAGCTCTAAGGGATATTTTACACCTATGAAAACTAAGTAGTTAACTGATTACAACAAATCAAAAAAGGATACCATTAGCTGAAAAGGCGCAGCCATAAATAAAAGAATTGTGACTGTACTTACAATTACATTAAGTAAAGGTTAAACAAAAGGTAATTTACTCTATTTATCCGAGGCTGATATTTCAGGTAATTTAGACTAAACTTTTTTTTAAATTAAAATACTCATATTCTTATCCATTATATCCTCTTAATTGAATTTAATAGTACAATAAACATTTTCATAGGGTTATGATATATATATATTAACTATAATATCTTGTTATATTAGTTTGTTAAGCTCAATTTTTTCTAGATCAATATCTATTTAATAAGAAGAAGGATCATTCATATCTAGTAAAGATATAATATTTTATGTATTTTAAATTAAAACTTATCTATCAAAAGTAAGTAAACCAACAACTTTATAAATATTATCCTATACTATCACTTTATCTTAAAATTTCAGCAATGGAGAAGGTCCATCTAAAGCCTAACTACAAGACATAATAATTTTATTTTATATTTCTTTTAATTATAAATAAAAATTATTTTTAATTCATTATTCTCATTAAATCATTAAAATATTTTAATTAATAAAAATTTTAAAAAATTACTTTGAATCTGTAGACATTTAAACCTTTCCTCAACAATACATTAAGCAGAACACCCATCATTATCTAAATTATTTCCATCATCACATTCAAGTTAAGATGAAAGCTAGTATAGATCAATAAGTTCCTAACTGAAAATATATCCTTTTCCACATTTCTCTTAGCATTACTTCGTTTTTGGGTTAAAAATTAAATCTTTTTGTATATCACATGCAATACATTATCCATTTGAAAATGTTTAATTAGGATTAATCGGACAAGAAGTACATTAAGATGAACTTCCTCCTTTACAATTTTAACAAGAATCATGACATTTCAAACAAGACATAGTAATTGGATCCTTATAATAACCATCTAAACAATTTAGGCAAATTTCACTTCCTCCTATTTTTTCACAATATTTACAATTTGGTTGAGAACAAACAAAGCAAAGTGATGTTGGATTGCTAATCAAGTTTGAATTCTAATATTTATCTTCACATCCATATCCTATTTCTATTTTACAATTTTTACATCCATTTCCAAGACTATCACATTCCTCATTTTTAGTTCTAACTCCATCTCCACATATCTCACTGCATTATAGATCTTATTACCCAATTATTTATGTACATTTATATCCTAAATTTATCTTACAATTTAAACTGCAGGAATCGTTTCCAACTTTTAATATTAAGAATATTTATAATTAAACAGCTTATCATTATAAATTAATTATCAATAAAGTAGAATAATCGAAGGTAAATATTTACTTTAATTTCCATCATCACATTCTTCTTTAGGATCTAATATTCCATTTAAGCAGGTATCCTATATACAAATATCTAAGGTAAAATTTGGAAGTTATATACACTTATAACCTTGTTATATTTTGCAATTTATACACGCTAAAGCATTATCAAAATTATTATCAGCCACTTCACATTCTTCTTCTATAGTTTTATATTTATCTCCACAAATTGGTACACAATTTTTAGTTGAGGTATCAATTTAATAATAAGGGCTATTACAATTACATTATTTTAATAATGAATTATAATAAACCATAGGATCATTCATAAAGCAAGATAAGCAGTTATTACTACTTGTTCCGTCACAAGTCTTACAAGTGTGATCACATTTTTCACATTAATTAGTAATTTGATTTAGTGAATACCCTTCAAAACATACTTCACACAGTTTCTCTTACTAACCTGTTATATTACTTATTTTATATTCACATTTTTTACAATTTGAATCTGGGCACTAAAAGCATCGTTAATTCTATATTCCTCCACTAACTACTGGTACTTCTAAATAGCATCCATAATTATCCTTAATTTTGCAATCTATAGTGCATCCTAAATCAATAGAATCGCATTCCTCCTATGTTGTTTTTATTTTATCTCCACAGACAGAATTACATACCAAATCATTTTTTCCTAAAGTTTATGTACAAGTGTATCCTTATTAAAATTAACAATTAAATGTACATTTATCTGAATTATCTATTATTAATAAAAATTAAGATTATTTTTTTAACTCAATCAATTGTATAAATTGAAATAATACCTTCATTTCCATCATCACATTGTTCATTAGAATCTAAGATTCCATTTCCACAAGTGAATAACTTACAGATGTATAAAGTATAATTTGGATTGGCTAAACAAACATAATTACTTTGAATTTAACAATTAATACATGCTAAACTATTATCAAATAGGGTTGAATCTACTTCGCACTGCTCTTCAGAAGTTTTATAGTTGTCATGACAAATAGGAACACATTTTTTGATAGTAGGGTCAAATGAGTAATAAATACTATCACATATACATTAATTTGTAATTGGATCAAGGATAACTCTATTGTCAATAGAATTATCACAAGAAGTACATTAATTATTATTAGGACCAGTGCAACTCATGCAAGAAGAATGGCAAGAAGTACAAATATTTCCATTACTAGAGTCTATAAAATAATGATTATCGCATTGTATACAAATTTAAGGTAAGACATTATCAGTTAGTTTACATTTCTTACAATTGATGTCTGTACAGCTTTTACATGTTGAGTAAGAAACATTTAGATGGCCAGGTACTTAAGTAAAGAAGCATCCACCATGATCTTAAATTTTACAACTAATACAATACCCACTGATAGATTCATCGCACTCCTCGCTTTAAGTAACATAACCATTACCACATTTTTCGCTGCAAATAGATAAATCATTAGAATTTACTACACAATCATATCCTAACTCTATTTAGCAGTCTAATGAGCAACCATCGCCATTTACTATTAAAAGAAAAGATATTTATCACAAATACATTTATAAATTAAACTTACCATTATTATCATCATCACATTATTCATTGATGCTATCTAAAACTCCATCTCCACAGTTAGATGAAAGGCAAGTATCAAGAGGATAAGGGTCAATATGCAAACACTAAAAGCCTGCTTAAATCTAGCAATTCACACAACCAATAGAGTTTTAAAAAGCTCCAGTTTATGAAGCACTAATCTCACATTATTCTTCTGGTGTTTTGTATTCATCATTACATATAGGTTTACATTAGTTACTACTAAAAGAATAGTAAGGAGAATTACATTTACATTAGTTTCCATCAAGAATTATTTTAGAATCTAACTAATTGTTACATGATGTACATTTATTTGCAAAATCTTAGCAGGTTTTACAAGAAGTATCACAAATTAAACAATTGTTTGAAGAAGTTAGATAGTAACCAGTTGGGCATTATTAACAAGGAGATGGATCTAATGTTGTATCACAAACTAAACATTAGCTGCTTGAACAAGTCTTACAAATATTTCCTAGAGGAGAAGTACCTAATGGACAGCTTTCATAACAATTATCTTAGTATAAATAATTTTTTGAATAACAAGATGAACATTTTAAAGGATCTGAATTACATTAGTAGCATGCTACGTTTGCACAATTTGTTACACAAGCACCAGAAATTGAATCGGGAGTTTAGTATAACCCACAATCACTAGTGCATGTTTCGGTTACAGGATCAAAATATAAGCCAACATTACATTTTAAGCATTGTTTTAATTTTGTTAAATGAGATAAAGTGTCACATTTAGTGCATTCATTTTAAATGCATAGCTAACAATTTAGAAAGGTAGCTGAACAAAGGACACACTATTAACCTACAGTATCTGTATAAGTTCCACTTGGACAATTTTGCAAGCAACTTCCACTATTGTTAAAATATCCGCTTTAGCATTTAGTACATATTGATGGGGTATTAATATTGCATTCATCACAATCTTGAGTACACTATTTAATAAATATTTATTTTAAAATCTCCAAAAAATTTGATATTTCATGATTAATTTTATTAAAAATAAAGATTTTTATCCATAAAAATGAATTCTTTCAAAAATTATTTAGAAAAAATAAAATCCTACCGAGTAACCTGCTACTATGAAATCTCTTATTCCAATATCAACATTAGGACTATTGTTATCTATCTCAAATGATAAAGTTGAGCTAGTATCTTCTAAATTAATTGAAAACTCACATGCAGCATCCAAATATGATAATCCACATAAATTTGAAGTTGTATTTATATACTAAGCTGAATTTAATGGATAGTCAATATTATTAATCTTAAGTATTAGATTTTAAAATGAAGATTGTTTTGAGTAATCAATAATATAGAACTTAAAACTAAGCTTCTTAAATTTATGGGATCCCATAATTGCAATAGAATTTATTATTTTTGTTCCTTAAACTCCTGATCTATACCCTCCTAAGAGCTAGACATTTTAACAAATAGTGTAAATGGAATTCATGTCATAAAAAAATGCTGAATTTTCACTATTCTTCAAGTTCTAAATTTAAAAACCTAATTATTCAATCTAAATTCTTGAAAACCAATCATTTTACAATCCTTCAAAGAATACTATACCTCCTATTTTTTAATTAAAAGGTAAACCACTAAAATTTTAATATTAATTTACCTGGGAGTTAGGAAATAGAATCTACGCAAACTCTATCTGTATTTGAAGGATATAGTAAAGGACATTTAATTAAGCATTATCCCTTAAATTAATAATAAGGAGGGTTACAAGCTTAGCATTAATAATTATCTGGATTACAAGTTAAGCATTTATTACTACACAAACTTGTTAGGCAAAATCCATTAATTAAAGCTGTACCTAAAGGGCAATTAGTAACGCACTATCCTTAGTAAAAATAATTTGTTTAGAGTGGACACTAACATTAGCCATTATTAGGAATTCCATAAGAACACGTTTTACAATCATTCTCTGTTGAGCCAGTACAAGTCAAACATTTAGGGTGGCAAGTATTAACAAATATCTACATTTAACCTATACCATAAGATTCATTTGATACAGATTCGCACTTATATTTGGTATCGCAATTGGAATTAATAGACAAGGATAATTAGTCATTCTAATCTGCAACTTAAAATTCGCCTTGAATTTATTAATATAATAATATGGACATTAATTTTTTTTAGTAAATATAATAAATTACTTCTATAGAAATAATACATTAAATTAGGATATGCTCCATTACTACAAGAATGTTAAAACTTATTTGCAGCATTGAAGGCATCTTTATACCAGAAAATGAAACTATATACTTCTCTTCCTGATACAATATACCTAATGTATTCACTATCCCATGTATCAAAGTGAAATGAGTCTATTCTAAAGTTCAACTAGAAGTGAGGTGGTATTGATGTTATTTTTATGTTATTTATCTCTCCATCAACAATTGCATAAACCCCATAGAGTTCAATGTTGAACTCAATATGTGGAGATTTGCAAGTTTTTCTAGTTGACGAGTTTTTCCATAGAGAGTTTGGATAAGTTTCTGAATCAGTTCTATGATATATCAGTAATTCACCTTTGTTAAGAAATAAAATTGAAATTTTTATATTTAATATAACATATCCTACTTGCTTAGATTTATATCTGATAATATGTAAGTAGAATTGTTAGATGATATAGAATTCTTCTCATATTTTTCAAAATATTTTTTAAATAAGCAAAAAAATAAAGATTTCTTTTTGAGAATTGTAAGTCTTTAATTTTTATTTTCAAAATCCAATTTCAAATTATTTATAAAGTATTGACTAAAATTGATTTTTTTTCAATTGTAAGCTTAAGCTTATTCTAATGTAATCTTATTCATGGATTTTGTGTATATTGCGATCAATTAATATAAAAAAGGAATTTAAATTAGAATTAAAGGAGTAAGAGTTTCTTAAATTAAATAAGTTAATTATAAATAAATAGAACAACAGCTTAAATTAGTTTTATGTTTTTTCCCTAATGATTTGTTTTAATTGTTGCATTTTTTGTTTCTCTAAATTTAATTTACATTTACCAAAAAATATTCAAAAGGAATTCCTTAATAACAATATTAGAACTAAAACAAGTTTTGATAAAAACTAATATTTTTTATGGAGAATCTATCAGACAATTAATTACTTCTCAATTTTTTTATTTTATGGTAAAAATTTGCTTTCTTGATATCTAATTCTTAGAAAGGTTCTAAATAATCCTTACTACTTTATAAATTAAAAAAATAGAGCAAGCTTAGTTTTATGAAAGGATTATTATTTTTTTAATCATTGATAAATTAAAGTAACATTTTCGTGAAATTTTTAATTGCAACTCATAATATTCTTACTACATATACGGCTATCGATTATATTAAATTTAAATCAATAATTAGATTTTTTATTTGTTAAAATCATTAGATACACATTTAAAATTATTAACCATATATACAATTTTATAAAATATCAATTTTAGAGTAAGTTTAAATGCAGAATAATCGTAATCTAATTGAATTATATAAAAATACCGCAAATTTAAAGTTAAGCAAGGTTACTAGAATTTAAAAGATAAAAGTTAACTAATTAGATGTAATTTATAGAGATCCTCTTAATTTCTAAATTTCTGTTCTGAAAAGTTTTGTTTTAATATTGAAGATAGCACTAGATGGCTAGAGGATCTAAATCTCAAAAGGAACAGTAAAATAGAGATATCTAATGTTTTCCAGACAAAAACCCTTATGAAAATTTTTTATATCCTATTTATTAAGAAAGTAAACTAGAAAAATAAAGATGATATAAAATGTATTGGATTATAATTAGTTTTTATATCATTTTAAGCCTTTTTGATTATTATATTTAAGATCCATTTAACTCTGATTAAAAAGAGATTTAATAATATGAAAGATCATCATCAAAAATATCGAAAATAATTATAATTAAACTTTTAAATATATTAATTATTAGTTTTATAACTAAATTAAAAAAAACTATTTCTTTTTTTAACTTAATTCATGAAATATAGAAGTTCCGATAGGATTGAAGATACCTGCATACTAATTTAGTATGTCAATCAGATATACTTGGACTATTTGTTCTAATATACAATTTTTAAATATAATAGTTTTTACTTAATTAATTCAGCTTTCATTATTTTATAATATTTAAATTATCTCAGTATATATTGCAATTACTCAGTGCCGCATAGTTGTATATTAGTTTACATGATTTTCAACAAAGAAAACCAAGAATTAAATTTTTTTAACTTTTAGGTGCTGAAGGCTTGGATCGATACACCTGTTTTATATTAAATATGATTTATTATAATTATTTATATATTATATAATAGATTTATAAAAATTATACAAACACTTTATTTATAAAAATTTAATTTTATAATGTCAAAGTATGAATTTTTTCATGCAGTTTGACCATAGTTTGAAAAACCTCTCTATTTTTAAAACAATACGATAAATTCTAGGTATTCAACTTGGAATTATTAGAATTTGTTTTTATAAAATAAACTTAAATTAATGAAAAAAGACAATATTTAAGATTAGGTTTACTAATTAATAAATAATACAGATATTTTTACATTTTCGTGTAGAAATAGAAATAGAAATTAAAAATAAAATATTTATTTTAATAATACCTGTAACTTACAAATTTTGAAAGGAAACTCTCATTTTAAAGAATTTATCTATTAATCAATCAAGGACAAAAATTAGGATATTTAAATTTTTAGAGTTTCATTCTAAATTCTTTAAAAGCATAAAAGTGTATCGAAAGATAAAGCAATGAGAGGGAAAATATGGAAACAGCTGAAAAAATATCTCTAAAAGTTTAAGAAAATTACTAAACTTCATCATCATAAGCAATTCCAATAATAGAACAATTAGCAACTAACAAGCAAGCATGAGAAAAAATTTAAACTTAATTTAATTTTAAATCTATGAATGGTTTATTAATTAAAATTAAAAAAGTTTCAACTCCGAACAAAACTTAACACAGCATAATTTAAAAAATAGTCTATTCAGAAAGGAAAATTAGGTTGTAAATAAATACAAATTTTCGAATTAGAAGTAATCCATTAAAGAAATAATATCTTTTCTTAAAGGTAAGAAGTGTAAATTCCTAGTATTTAATCCTAAATGCAATACAAAGTTTCTAAAATTTTGAGTTATTAGATAAATTAATTTTGGTAGCTTTTTGAAAGCCACAATATGTAAATGTTAGGAGGGAGATCAATAAAATAAGCGAAATAAGAGAAGAAAATATTTTATTAAATGTGGTTAGCTCCTCATTTTATTAATTAAATAAATAGAAAAGGTGAAGTAAAGCAGCTACACATATCTCATAAAATGTTAAGAAAACCACTCCAATAAGTATTTTATAGAAAAATTATCTATAAATTGAGTGTGCTAGATTATCTATATAGTTACCCAATCGAATTTTATATTTCTTATATAAGCTACTTATCAAGTATAGTATTATAAAAATAGCCCAAACTGATGCAGTTTGTATCATATTTAAGAATACTTAGGAAGATATTTATTGCCTCTAAAAGCTACTAGGTACCTTACTCTCGTATGAATTATTAGTATTATAAAATTCAAAATTGGAGTAATTGAGGATCTATAAAAAATTATAGAGAGGTTAGGGATATTAAACCTACAGATAAATTAGATAGTTTGATGATTAAATCAAATCAAATAGGAGAACTGAAACTTAAAATGGGAGTAGGATGAATATTAAAAAGCTGATTAAACCTAACAATAAATTCAGAACTTTTAGATTAGGATAATTTAATCCTCTGATATCCTTTTAGTTACTCTCAGGTAATTTAGTAATAAGGAAACTTTCTTTTAATTGGCTGTAGTTAGCATCAACTATTTCAGATTAATTAAAAACCAATTTAAGATTAACATTTTAGTATAGAACAAAAATTCTTATTTTTATTTTAATTTTTTAGTCTTAAAGCTGACCTATTTCTTTATCGCTAATTAAAACCTATATTTAGTATTGAGATTATTATTTCATATCTAATACTGGTTGAATTGAGTTCTTATTTGTAATTCTTACAAACCGATCAAATGTGACAAGTCCATAAATTTCGTATGCTTAATCAAACATTTAGATTTCATTTGTAATAGAAAATTTTGCTGAAGGTGCATCTGATATAAGAGAACATTTTGTGATATCTTTATTATCTTCTTTATATTGAATTCAATAAAATTAGTGAATACAAAGAATTTAAATTTTTATTTAATTGTTACCTTTTATTTTTATGCATTTATAATCTGATTCGATTTAACAATTGAATGAGCATCCGTCAGAATTAGTATTATTTCCATCATCACATTATAATTATTTAGTAAGATTATAAAATGATAGCTATTCTGGTGATAATAAATACCCTTTTCCACATTTCTCTTCACATTTCATTGTTGTAGGATTTAGTATTAAATCATTTGTTACACAACTACATGTCTTTGTAATATTATCAAATTTAATATTAGAATCTATTTAAGTATTACATGATTAACAATCATTATCATTTGGTCCATTACATTTTTCGCAAAGTTAATTACATTTTTTACAATTATTTTAATCTAAATAATACCCATCTTCGCAGCCTAAGCAAGAACTTAATCCACTATTGAATGTACAATTTTTACAATTATTTATTTAGCAGCTCTAACAAGCTCCATCGTTTGGCGAGTATCCACTTAGACAAGTATCAACACATCCATTTTGAAATTAATATTTTCCTATTTAGCATTTCAAACAAACTGAAGGAATATCACACTTTAAGCAATTATTGTCTCTACACTTGATTATGCAAGTATTATTTATAACATCACTTTAATAATCCATTCCACAATCATTAGTGCAAGATTATAAATTGGATTACCAGTATTCTCCGATTTAACATTAAATACAATTATTTTAATTATTCATGTGAGTATTAGGTTGACATTTTGTACAAATATTTTAATTACATTCTTTACAATTAGAGTATTATTAGGAACAAAGAATACAAATTCTATTGTGTAAATCACTAAAATATCCTGTTTAGCATTATGTAACACATTTAAAATCATCAATTAAATATCCCTCTTTACATTTCTTGCATTTCAAAACATCATTAATCTCACATTACTCACAGTTATCTATACACTTTATATTTAATAATATAGTTAATTTAAGTATCAATTTATCAAAAATATAATATATTACTGAGTATCCAACAGCAAAAAATTCTCTTATTCCTATATCAATCACTGATTAGTTTTCAATTTCAAAAGCTAAATATTCTTAGGAATCGATAAGATTAACTTTGAACTCACCTATAGCATCTGTGTAAGATAAACCGCAAAGCTATTGCTGAGATATAATTGGTTAATCAAAAATTTAATAAGGGTTACCATTAATATATACAATAATATTAAACGATGCAGGCGATTTACTGTAGTCAACTAAGATGTATTTAAATCCTACAGTTTTAAATTAATGCTAATTAGTAAAATGAATTGGGGTTTTTTTAATTCTTGTAGTCTATACTCCAGATCTAAAACCACCTAATACTTATATCTCTCCACAAATTGTAAAAACAGTATTAAAATCATATATAAACAATGGATTTTCATTCTTTCCTAAATTAGACATAGTGAATCCCAGCTACTCTGTATTTTTACTTGAAAACCACTAAGTTTGCAAGCCTTCTTAAGCTATTAGGCCATCTGTTATTTTAGTAAAGATTAATTAAGAACAATGATGATTAAAATTCAATTACTTGGAAATTATATTAAGGGATCACTACAAATAGACTCTTTGTTGGTATAAAACATTGGGCAATAATTGATGCACTGACCTTTCCATAAAAACAAACCTAAATTGCATTATAAGCAGTTTAGTCCATCTTATGAGCATTTTTAGCATAAATTATGACAAAAACTCTCTTCACAAAAACCATTAATATTTTAGTATCTAAAAGGGCATGTGGATAAACATTAACCATTATGGAAAATCTAATTAAGCCCAGTACATGAGCATTTCCCATCAATTGGCGTATTGTTATAACAAGATTAACATTAGTCTTAATTAGGACCAAAGCAAGAAAGACATGATGGATGGCAAGTACTAACATATATTTACATTTGTCCAATACCATATGATTCGTTTTCTATAGGTTCACAACCAAATTTACTGTCACATGAAGAAACAAATTAAATTGTAGCAGAATCACTTGAATGATTTGTTTATGATTCACCTTTAAAAAAATAAATAATTTTTTATGATATAAATAAGAAGGAAGTATAACATTTACCCCTAAAAAAATAATTTAGATAGTACTATGGAGTCTCAGATTAATCACATACTATTCCATATAAATTTGCAGGAGTAGATAAATATAATTCATTGTAGTATTCAAATTGCAGTAAACCATTATTATCAACTAAAACTTTGAAAGGTTCTCCATCCCAAGAACCGAAAATAAAAGAATCAACTCTTAACACTAAATTATAATGAGGTGGAATATTAGTAATAGTTAGATGATTAATTTCTCCATTTGTTAGGCTATATTATCCGAGTATTAATTTATTGTACTCAACATGTTGACTTTTACAATTTTTTTGCTTATCCTCCTTATCCCATTTTGTGTTACTATTGTAGTCAATCGTATCTAATTTCAGATAAATCTAAAGTTCCTCTTTATCATAATAATTTTAAAGTCAGAAATTGAAATTTTAAGTATATAAATAGAATAGGGTTACTTGGAGATGATGAAACTATTATTGTCGAGTAAACTAGAATTAAAGTTTTAAAAAGCATATTAATATTAAGTCCCTATTTAATTTTGTATATTTTAATCATTTTTGTTATTATTTGTTAAGGCAATTGATTGATTTATATAATCCTAGAAAAGAAATATAGATAGTACTTATAATATAAAAGAATTTAATTAATAATAATAGTTCACAATTTAATTCTAAAAATTCACGATATAGAGTTTAGGAGAAAATACCTAATTTCCATTATTAAAATTCTTCAAGAATTATTTAGAAATTTTGTATTAATACTTAGATTAAACATATGCAAATGTGTAATAATTAAGAGTGTCACTAAGTAAAATATCTAAGTTTTATTCTAATTTTAATTAGGTTAGGGAAAACATGAAATTATTAAAAAACAGAAAGATTTTTATATGATGATTAGATTATAATTTTTCTATTAAATTACAATATTATTTAAGTTAAATCTTTAAAATGTTAGAGACGAATTATTACAGATTGAGGATAAACCTAATCATTTTGAGGTTGAAATTTTAACTGCAATTATTATCAATATTGGGGTTGATGAGAATTTTTTTTATTCAATTAAAAACTTAGTTTTTAATTTACTGCATTATATAAATCATTCACTTGATTCTAATGCTTCAAAGAACCTAATTTGCATTCCAATTTATAAATTTAAATTTATTTTAAGTTTGAGTAATTTATCTAATACAATTTTCTTTAAGATCATTTATAATATTGAAAAATAAGAATCTATAAATAGAATATTTCTTATTTTACTTTTATCCTTGTTTAGTTACTATGTATAAAAATAGGTTTATAGATGATTCAAAATTAGATTACATAATAATTCAAGGGATATTCAACCTTATTTGTGTAATTTATAATACTGATATACTTTTGGGTAATATAGTCTAAAGTATGATCTAATTAATAATATTAAATCATGAAAACCAATCTAATTTATTAAATGATTACTTATACAGTTAATACGTTCCCAATTAAATTCTTATATAAGGAATAAGCTGATAAATAATTGCATATAATAATAGATCCCTTTGATGAAATAAATTCATTATTTCTTATAATTCTTACTTCATTCATTTTTCTTTATTTTCAGTAAAATTTTCATTGATTAATAAAAATATTAGCTTTTGTTTCAATTAACAAATATCTATTGACTTTGTTTAATAATTCTAGAATATATTTCTTTTTTTTTAATATTTTTAGATTTTAAGATTTACAATTTCTTTAATTTCAAAACTTTATGAAAAGTTTATTTTATTCATGAAAATGATTTTATGAAAAATAATGTGAGAAAAATTAGAAAATATTCAACTAAAATTGATAATTTCATAATTAGAAAACTTACTTCTACTTCAGATAATATATTTACTGTTAGACTTTAATTAAATTGGATATTCATAATTGAATCTATCAATTTAAAAAAATATAGTAATAATATGAGTTGTTAAAACGATTCTTTTCATAAAAATGTTAGGAATGAAAGTTTAAGTAATTAAAATATTCAAGATGTTGAATAATTCAAATAAACTGGTAGCTTGCCTTTAAGTATTTCTTAAAATGACATTGAAAGTACTTTTATTACAACTCATTCTTAAAGTCAATATTATTTCACAAATGATTACTTGACAAATACAAAATAGAATGATTATAAAGAAATGAAATCTACTGTTGGCTAAAATTTAAATTAAGAAATTTTAAATTCTAATATCAATAATTCTTAAAAACCTACTGCTTAATATAATTCATAATCTAATGATGCATTTATAAACTTTTCAAATATTTATTCTTAAAACTAAAGATATTAGCCTAATTAAAGTAATAATATTGGATATATCCCACCATAATATAGCTAAGAATATGATTATTAAGATGATCATATTCAAATCTAAATTCCTATTTAAATAAATTAACATATTCAAGAAGATGATGGGGAAGAAATTTAAAGAGGTTAAAATGGGTATGATTACTCAGAAGTTTTGATATGCTCTGCTATAATAGATTTTGTAATAACCGTTTTAATAGCATTTATAGTAGTATACCTTATTGGAGCAGTCACGTTCTTATTAGCATATGCGATATTAACTTGGTGACTATGAAAGAGTTAAATTATCAATGAAAAATTATTTTCAATATAAAAAGATCTTATATATAAAACGAAAATTCTATTCCATATTAAAATTAAAATGTAATTGACTTATTTTACTTATATCTGTTGTCAGATTTAGATAATTTATTAATAGATTAAATTCAGAAATTTAAGATTATTAAGAGTATTTAAAAATTAATTAACTGTTTGTTAATCTAATCAGATATAAGTGAATTTCTTTAAAAAGAAATAAACTTCATCTTAAAATCTACATAAATATTAATTTTATATTTCTTACATATATTTTTTGTTAGATTATTTTATTTTTTACTAAGGTTTAACAACATTTCATAATAATTGCTTTATCAATTTTTTATTGTTAGATATTTCTTTGATAATCTATGGTGATAGATAAGTTTGAAGGCTTAAGCATGAACTGTAATAAACAGTAAGGCTATTGAGGTAATTCAAATTTCAAAAAAAAGTTCTCTTACAGCTTATGAAAACTTTTCAACTTCATCATCATAAGCTAGCCAAGTAATAGAAATGTAGTAACTAAAAAACAGAAATGTGCAATTACTTATACTTTATTTTACTCTTTTGTTGGGTATGGTCATTTTACTATGATTATTAAGGTCTAAAATCCAGAAAGAATTTAGGTTATAATAATTTAAGTAATTCCTTAATCTGAGAGAAATATTAATACAGCCATAAAAAGAGACTTTCTAATTAAAAATAGCCAATTAAAGTAATAATCCCTATTTGTGTATGATGATAAAGAAAACTCTTAATACTTTAGCTACAAACTATGTAATTGTCTTTATATCTTAGAGAGAAAGAAATATTAATTGGGTTTAATATTTCTAAATCCAAAATATATTAGAATTACTTAGGAAAATAATGAGATTATATTAATTGCTAGTGAAAGCTTTTCTAAAAATGATTTAGAACTACTCCTATCATATATTTGAAGCTCTACAGCCAAAGAAACTTCATAAGAATTGAGGAAAATGATCCCAACAAATATCAGAAAAATTTATAATTAATGAATTTTATTAAATGATCTACTTGTATTATAGAGAAAGCATAATAATAGATTAAAAAAAGATAATGAAAATATAATTAATGTTTAAAGTATATTATTAAACATCAGGGAATCAACACTTTCCCTTTTATATGTGATAGGTACATTTGAATTATTTGATTCGATATTATGAAAGAATTTGAAGTTAGAGAAATTTAATAGCTTTAAGAATTAATATAAGGATTTTAGGTATTGAATAGCCATTTCATAAGGTATGTAAATCTCCACTTCCACTCTTATACTCTTATGTTTTAGTTTTATATTTTTTTTAATTAAATATTTACAAAAAATATTTTAATTTTACCAAATCTAACATACTCCATTAAATGGTGAGTACCCAGTAAGACATTGATCAACACATCCATCACCAAAGATTATTTAACCCTATTGACAAAGAGAACATTTATTTTCATCTTAATCTCATTTTAAACAATTGTTATTTTAGCATTATAAATAACGAGTAGTTTATTATAAAGATAATATTTTTAAATACAATAGGCTCAAATAGGATCCCCCTAATGTGAAAAATCACAAATCTAGAAGTTTTATATTTAGCAACTCTTACTGGTGAATACCCATTAGGACAAGTTTCCACGCAAGCATCTAAAAAAATAAACTAATCTAAAGGACATTAGGAACATATATTTGGATCTGTATTAATCCTTTAGCATTTATTATTGGCAATTGCTTGCACAAGAATATGTATTTTATTACTAATATTATCCTGATAAACAAAGAATACAAATACTTAAACTATTTAAATGTGAATTAGTTTTGCATTTCAAGCATTGATCTTAATTACATTCTTCTCTTTATTAGAATTTGTCTGAACATAGTTTGCACTTTCTATCAGAAGTATCTCCAAATTATCCTTAAATACACTAACTTACATATTTAGATCCATCATAAAAATAACCTATATTACACAGTTAGCAAATTAAAACATTATTGATATCACAAATATCACAATGATCTATACACTATATTTATTCTTTTAATTAATTAATAAATATGCAAAAAATACATGCATCTTATTTGCTATTTTTAATTTACAGTCTTTCAATTTTTTCATTAGATGAAAAGTATTTACTATCCTTGAAAGGCTAATCCTATCTTGATTAAAAAAGATAAATAAGAAGTAATACTAAAACAAAAAATACAATTTTTTTATTATTTAATCTTTTATAAGAATAGAGCAGAAATTAAAAGTAACACTACATTTAAAAAGCAAGAATTTCAATAATCTTAATTCATTCCTTTTTCTTGAAAGTATGAAATCATAATAAAATTAAAAGTTGTAATGACCTAAATTAATTTATTTGAAGATCAATAATTTTATATAAGGGAGTAGGTAGATAAAATGATAAATTCTAAAATCATGAAGGAAAATAATATTTTATTTTTAATTTAACATCTTTACTCAGCAATCAAATGCTTATTAAAAATTGATGATCATTGATCATAAAAAATAATTTGATAAAAGGACAGATAGATAGATATTTTCATTTTCATTTTCGAGATTTTTTAAATTTCATCAAAAACTTATTTTATTCAAGGTAAGAAATATTTTGAATTGGTTATAATACAAAATATTCCTAATCTATTATAAAAATTTATAACAACTAATTTGTGATATAAAAGGTTATAAAATATTTTTTAAATATTATTTAATAAATTATAGTCACAGCATATATGAAGATTATCAATTAAATTTTCAGGCATAAGTATATTTATTCTTGGAAATATAATTATTTTTAATGGATTCAGAAAATATTTTAGCTAAACTAATAATAATAAAACTTCATGTTGATTATTTTTAATAAAGATCTAAGTGAACTAATTTAGGTTTAATCCATTTTAAGCATATATTTATTCTTATATTAATAAGGACATTCTAATTTTATAAAAAAATTACTTCATTTTTTTATGTTTAAATAATTTACTAATTCTGATATTTTATACAAAATTATAAATGAAATAAATATGAAGGAATCAGAGGTATTTTTATATTAATTCAATCTATATTATTTCTTTAAGAATTCTAATCTTAAACTTTAGCTCTCCTTCTAATTATATCTTTTATTTTTAGAAAATCATAGTTATAATTCCTAGCTAACTTGATTTCTTCCATAAAATTTGTTTAATGAGAAATTTAATAATAGGTAAAATTAGATAATATTCTAGATTAAAATATAATTCTAAAATAAGGTTGCTAGATTTTGGAACTTCTCTATAGAAAAATAGAAAAAGTTTTAAAAAATATGAAAAAATCATGATAATTTCAAAAATTTAAAAATTGAGATACACGTAAACAGTTTTCATTTAATCAGTCGGTAAAAGCTCTTTACATTAGAAAGCGTATGGAATACTCTTAATCGAAAACAAGGATTTATATTGGAGTTAAATTCTTATAGACGGTATTTTAATCAGGAATTATCAAATTTGTGTAGAAATTTCTATTAATAATTATTTTTTGTTTAATTAATTCTCAAATAATTCCAGAATAAAAATCGAGGTATGTAAATTAAGGGATGTAACACTTAAATTAAAATATTATAAATGGAATTGTGAGATATATAAGGGAAATCAAATTAATAATAATCATTTTGAATTTTCTTTTATAATTCTGTTTCATTTTCTTTTTTTAAAAAATACTCTACTAATAGAATAGTTTATTATCATTTTACTTATTCATTTTATAATTTTATAGAAATAACAGTGTTATTCATAAAGGATATGCTCTAAAAAAAATTAGCATTGCTTAGATCAAAATGTAAGGAGATAACATGTGATTCAAATAATTGAAAAGATAATGAATAACTTGCATAACTTAATTAAATTAAGTAATAGAAAAATAGATGAATAATATATAAGCGTGAATGAATTAATGAATGATTTTACTAAGTTTGAGTATTAAAATTGCTGAATAGAAAAAGGACAAACGTAATAATTGTTTATTAATTAAAAATATTGATAGAATAAAAATCTGATTGAAATTGACTCACACACGCGCACAATATTATTATCATCAAATACTTAAGAACCTATTATAATCTAAATAAATTTATAAATAATCTAAAATTCTCAAATGTAAAATATTCCTTAATATTTTATCAGATTTGTTTTCCTATTTATTTCTTATCAAATTTGTTGATCCAAATCTTGATTTTAAACTTTTCTAAAAAGAAAATTGCTATCATATAATCTTCCTATCAATATTGACAAAATACACTTTTAATAAGAAGACAAAAAGAAACTCTTCAAGAAATATATATTTAATAGTTAATTTAAATCTCAAATAGGACTGATGCTATGTTAAAATCTACTTCCTCTTTATCTGAAACAGGATCTGTGATAAGGGAATCAAATCCTCGCTTCTCTGAGTAAAATTTAGTATAGTGGTTTTCATTAAATTTATGTAAATTGATTTAAAAACTAATGAAGAGTGCTAATCAGAAAAAGTAGAGGTTTGTTTACAGAGGAAAATAATTCAAAGCGCAGAAGGCAAAAAAACTTAAAATTATATGTGAAAGAGTAAATCTTTTATAAATTAATATATTTTAATAACTAAATGATTAACAATTTTATTAAATTTAAATAGAAATGATTAAATTGGTTTGAGTGGAGTCAAAGAATTATTACACAAAATGAGTAGATATCCTAATTTAAATTGTCTAACTATTGCTATTGGAAGGTATTATTTTATCTTCTTTATTGAGATTAGACAAAAAATTTACAACTAATTGTGCAAGAAAAAAATCAAATTTGATCTAGATTTTGTAAGTAAGGTATGGTAGTAATCTATTTTTTATAAATTATAAATTTAGTAATAATAATGTTGGATTGATTGGTGCTTAAACAATAGCTAATTAGATAAAACAATGTCCTTCTTTAAACATACTTTCTTTAGATATAGGCCAGTAAGTTTATTAATTTACCACTTAATTTTTATAAATAACACATTATTTTTTTTTAAATTAGAAACGATATTGAATCTGAAGGAGGAAAAGTGTTAGGAGAAGCATTTAAATCTTTGACAAATTTATTAGAATTGTCAATAACCATTGGAGAGTAAATCTTTTTATTAGATAAATTTATGTTACACTTGAAATCACTTCTAATTTATATTAATTAAATTATTATGAAAACTCAAAATAGCTTTAATTATTTGGGATCTTATGGTTGCAGAGGTATTGGAGAAGGGCTAAAGTCTTGCTAAAAACTTGAATTTTTATCTTTAACAATTGGTTAGTAAAATGAATTAATTCAGTAATTAGGGGAAAATCATACTTTACTCTTAACTATTAAAATAGAAATAACATTGGATCTTCTGGAGCAATTGGGTTAGGTGAGGGCATAAGTTATTTAACTAAACTAGTTGAATTAAAAATAACCATAAAAGAGTAATTGATCTTTGATTTTTATTAACACTTCAATCAAAATAAATATTTTAAAATATTCATTTTTCTGAAACATCTTATGAATTTTCACAGTATTAATTAGTAATTATTGAACTTAAATATTTTAAATAATAAAGAAAAAATAATATTGGGAAAGAAGGAGCCATTGGATTATGTGAAGGTTTGAAATTTTGCTAGAATATTGAACATTTGACATTGATAATTGAGAAGTATTATGAATTTTTTCATTTATCCCAAAAAATTAAATCTAACAATGAATAATTAATTTAAAGGAATGGGATTGGTTCAGGAGGTACTTAAGGAATTGGCTAAGGTATTAGTGGCTGTTCTAAGTTAAAGTATTTAAAAATATATATTGATGGGTAAATATTAAAATTTTAATATATATATATGATTAAAATTATTTCATATCTTAAAAAAAATAGTGGAAATGAAGTTGATTCTGAAGGTGCTGAAGGATTAGGAAACGGTTTAAAATCATGCTAAGAACTAAATGAATTAGATATAATAATTGGAGAGTAAAAAATTAAAATTAATTTTGACCTTATCTAACGTATATTTTATTTAATTAAGATCTAATAACATTGGAACACAAGGAGCCAAAGGTATTGGTGAAGGAATTGGTGCATGTAGGAATTTAAAAACTGTTTCAGTGAGAATAGGAAGGTAAATATAATATATTATTATATTTTTTTATCAAGTTTCATAAATATGGTTAAAATAAATAACTCTTAATAGTAAAAATTATATTGGATCAGAAGGAGCTAAGGGAATTGGTCATGGCTTAGGAAAATTAGAAGAATTAAAGAATCTTGTATTGATAATTGAGCAGTAAATTAATGAATAAGTTAATAACATAAAAATCAATATCTAATTTTTTTTAGATTCAATAATATTGGTCCTGACGGAGCTAAAGAAATTGGTGAAGGCTTGAAATTGTGTAATAAGTTAGAATAATTTGTGATCAAGATTTATTAGTAAGCTTTAAACATTCAAAATATAGTTAGAAATAAGTTTAATAACTTTTAAAATTAAGATATAATAACATTGGTAAAGATGGAACAAAAGGATTGGGAGACGGTTTAAAAGGATGTAAAAATCTTAAGAGTCTAGAATTACTGCTTGGAGAGTAGAAATTTATTATTTTAAAATTAAACATCATGCTTATATAAAATTTACTATTTAATAAAGTGGAAATAATATTGGTGAATAAGGGGCTATTGGACTTGGTGAGGGAATGAGTCATCTCTATAATCTGGAGTACTTAAAAATATGCTTAGGACCGTATGATATAATTTAATAAAATAACGTTTAGAATTCATGACATCACCTTATTTAGAATTACTAATAAATATTGCGTTAATTTGATTTTAATCTATATTCTACCTAATAAAATATAAAGTCACAATAATATAAACGAGGGAGGAATTAAGGCAATCGGAGAAGCTCTTAAAAAATGTTAAAAACTCTAAGAAATAGCTATCGTCATTAGCTAGTAAAATTTATCTTTTTTTCTCTTTAGAAGGCTAATCAATTAACGTACTTTTTTAAATACTTTTTAATAGTGGTAATAGTGTCAATTCTGTTGGCGCAGCTGGCCTAGCTGAGGGAATATAAAGCTGTAAATAGCTTAATCATCTGTCTATGGTTTTCGGAGAGTAAAATTAATATCCTTTAATTTGATTATTTTATGATATATTATACTAGAAAAAACTGAATCTTATATTTATTTGTGCAGTAAAAATATGATAGGAAAAGACGGAGTGACTGCATTGGCAAATGCTATAAAAGGATGTCAGTAGTTGAAAAATCTTTAATTCTCAATTGGATAGTAATTCCTTAGCATCTTTCTAGTTTACTTCTACTACGTTTTACAAATTAAATAAATTCTAACTACATATTATTCTTATTAGTGGAAATCAGATTACTCTTGAGGGTGCCAATGAGATAGCTAAATGCATAAAGGCTTCACAGAATCTTTCTTAAGTCCATTTAATAATAGGAGAGTAAATATATGAGATATTTCTATTTTTATTTTTAAATATTTAATAAGTTATTTAATTCCTAATTGATAGATATTTCATTAATTAAAAATACAATAAATATAGTGAGTACAATGCTAAAGATTAATTGTCTCAGACATTCACAAAAAGTTGCTAACATTCTAAAAAAATGACATATTTTAAATGCCTGATCTAATGAAAAGATTACTAAATATTTAATCTAAAAGGATAGATACACAATCTCTTAATGATTAGAATTACTTGAATACTAAATAGGACTAACTATCTATTTCTACTGAAAAGAATTTGATTTTATTATATAAAACACTCCAAGAATTAAAATTTAATTTAATTGAAAAAGCTAACAACTAAATATTAACTTTAACTATTTATAAATAAATATATCAATCATCATTCAATCATCCTTCATATTATTTCCTTAATAAAACTAGATTTTTAATTATTTTCTAATAACCATTTATTTTGTTGATTCTATTACTATTCATATTTTGTACTTTAAATTTAATATTCTTAAACATTTCTAAGCTATCTTAAACATTCTCCTAATTCATACTCATTTCTCCATTATTTCAGTTTTTCTTTTTTCTCCTTCTATTCTACTTTAAGTGAATAAATCAATATTTTAATACTTTCAATCAACTGAAATTTATTAAATTCTGTATGGATAATTTTTAATCTTAAAGCCCAAAATAAAAATGGATTTGCTTTTTATAAAACTTTCTGTTTATTTTAAAAAATTTTAATTCTACTTCTATGAAATTAGAAAGCATTGATTTGATTATATATGATTTTTTGAGTTTTATGCCATAACACTATTTATAATTCGTGTATCTTGATGATTCTTTTTTTATCTAAACATTTTATTCTGTTTTGTATTTAACAAAAAAAATAAACTTTAGTTTAAAAGATGAAATAAAAGGATATCTTAGAGATTTATTCTAATGATAAAAGAATCCATTTGCTTTATTTATTTGAACATAGTTATTATTAATTTATTTAAGTTTATAATCGATTTATTATACCTCACTATTTCTTTAAAATAGTAATAATTATAAATCTTCTTTATTATCTGATCTTAAAATTTATAAATAAGATAATTCTGATAAATATGGATAATAGAAACCATATGTAAGATTTAATTGCCTATTTTTTAGTTTAAAACAGCATTTTGGAAATTATGTTTATTAATATTTATTTAATTAACTCTAAATTAGCAAAAAAAATAAATCCAGTCAAAAAAATAAAAAACCACTTTAAATACATTACTCAAAACAAATTCTGTAAAAATGAGCAAAATTAATGAAGAAAATGATATTAAAAAGGATGACGGACATCCTCATAACTTTAAGGATAACCACAAACACCACCATGATGACAACAACTCCAACTAAGAAAAAGTCTACCATGACAAGAAAGAAGTTGAAAAGCCAGCTCATGAACATATCAAAAACCCTCCTCACAATGATAAGAGCCATCACCACCAAAAGAATGAAGAAGAGTAAAATGAGGCACATATCCATCGTCATCATAATAAGCATGAACATCATGACAAAATAGATTAACCAAATAATAACTTTTGATTACTCTTTGTTAATATGATAAGTGATAATTATCATAACAATATAGACCTAAAGAGGAAAACATGACTATGCTTTCTTTATTCTCAATATTATAGTTTTAAATACTCCGATGACTTAAATAAGAATTAAATACTTATCATTACCTAATTATATCTAAACATTCAAACATAAACATGATATTATACTTGATTACATTATAATACAAAAACTGAAAACTATATTTAATAAAAATATATCTATCTTATATTAAATTAAGGCAAATTGCATGCTTATTCCTCTTTATTCTATACTTTTGTATTGTCATATTTCACTTTAATTGAAACTCAACAATTCTTTCTATATTTATTTCCATTATCAAATAAGGATTTTTCTTTTTTATTATTACCCCATCAAACATAAATCACACACACCATCAACTCATATTTCTTACTATAAAATAATAGTGTACTTTTAATTAATTTAAATTGAATAACAAACAGCCAATAATGAAATGACTTCCCAAAATAATAAAGAGTTGAACTTTATTACTGATTAAGTAATATTGAATAATTAAATATTTTTCTATTAATATAATTTTTTGAGTAACAAACTCTAGCTTTTCTTCATACTTAATTTAAATAAACCTATCTTTTTTCATTAAAATTCTCGCTAAAAATTGAAAAATATTCTTAGCAAATAAATTTATATAATTGTTGTTTAACTTATACTTTTATTCTTAGAAATTAATTTATTTATTATTTGGCTATTTTGTAACATTCTGATAGTATACTTGCGTCACTTAATGGTATTAAACTATAGAAATTCTAGGAATTAGTATAAACTATCGTCATGTTTTATTTTATTTTAATTAAACTGCCATATTATAAACACGATTTGCTTATAATCAGTTAAGAGATTATAACGTATACAAAATTCTACTAAATATGTATGAATATGCCTTTTTTTGATAAAATCTAACAAAATGGAATCTTTATCTTTCATTAAAAATATTTATAAAGAATTAAAAGTATTTATTATATTAACTAAATACAATCCAACAAATATTGATATAAAACTGACAATAGAATATAAAAATTTTAATTTTAAAAATATAAATCAAGACATAAATATGCCATAATGTATTCCTCAAAATAATGAAAGCATTTTTAGGAAGCAATAAAATATAATAATATAGAGAAGATGAAAATGTCATGAAATATATGAGGGAAAGAACAATAATTTAATTGAAAATACATATTAGATAAAATAATTTATAAAAACTCTGTAAGCAAAAGGAATGACATATTATAGTTGTGTTTGTTTGTTGGTGATGCTAAATTAATATAAGGATCTAATTAATAATAAATAGATGAGTTTATCTAATTTGATCTAACGCATATTAGCGATAAATTAAACAATTCCATTATTGTGACTCTTTATATTTTATTAATCTTTATTCAAAATTTTCAATTAATCTTGAAGTGATCAGTTCTTAGATCAAGGGCTCTTTCTTTATTGAATTGAGCTCTTTCTGGATTCTTAGGAACTGTGTAGGTTCTTTGGTTTGTAGTCTCATACATTCCTCTTTCGTTACCGAAATGGAAATGATGATTTCTTAAATCCTTTTATAATTATTAATCTAGAGTTCCTCTAGCATTAGAACCATCTTTATAAGTAAAGGCTGATTTAAAAGTTGTATTATACAATCCATTTTTAACATCATTAAATTAGAAGTGACTTGATCTTAAATTAGCCTTTAAAACTTCATCCATCTTTTAAGGACCACCATCTTTTTAATTAAATCTGTTTATTTGGCAGAAAAATATTTTTTTAAATATATTTGTTTTTTTAAAAAAATTGATTTACTTCGATTAAAATTCAGTCTACCATGAATCTCCTTGATTACCAATTTTGAAATTAGATCCTCTATCTTATTATTGGTTTCTGCTTTAATGATTCTCTGAGATTACTGGAGGTTTCATAAAAGTCTTATAAGTAGAATTATAGTAATTTGTACCATTAGGGTTGGTGTGGTTAAAGTTATTCTTGAAGAACTTTTCATTTTAA
Organism: Tetrahymena borealis; assembly: GCA_000260095.1. Classification (NCBI taxonomy): domain Eukaryota; phylum Ciliophora; class Oligohymenophorea; order Hymenostomatida; family Tetrahymenidae; genus Tetrahymena; species Tetrahymena borealis. Next base: position 866,962 of record JH651243.1, on the reverse strand, counting down.
TTAACCCTTTGGAAACCTTAATTAGCATGGCTTATATAATTCCCTTTAGTTTCTGTTGTATAGCCTTATTGATCTTAACCCATAGTAAAATGACTTGCTGTTAATTATTTATAAATAATATTTTAATTTATCACATAAAATAATTAATGATTTAAGTTTAAATAGTTAATTAATTAATGTAATATTTTTAATCTATTTATTTTCCTATTAAAAATTTCTTTAAATCTATAAATATTATTAGGGCGTACTTTATTTAAATATGAAAAAGTTAATAATTAAATAACTTTATTAAATTTTTACCTCTTAAATCCTTCTTGGTTTCTTCAGCTAGCTTATTCTCAACCAATGGTTATCTGCCATGGAAATCATTATTTGTAGTTTTGAATTCAGTTGCAGTAGTACCCAATTCAAAGTGAGATTGTTATAAGAGAGGGTTTTTAGCTTCTCTTTTTGCATCAGGTTTTTAAGTGAAATCATGCTATTGAGTTGTTACCATTGGAAGGTATTCCTTACCTAAGACAATGTGGGAGTTACGCAAATCAACAACTTTTTACTTAAGTTGAGATGCTGGGATACCTTGTTTGAGTGCTTAAGGATCAACATCTTTATTATATTAGTCATTATAGTGGGTTGTCATAATAACATTAGCAGATTCTGCAAAATTATGGTGATGGGCTCTCATTTTTGCTTTTTAGGTTTCCCTTTCATGTTATAAATCCTTTTAAAGAGGCTTTGAATCATACACTAAATTGTTAGAGGTCTTAATTGTTGGACCGTAAGAACCTATTATTTGTTAAATATTATATTTTATTTTAATTTTAATCTTTTTTTTCTATCAATTTAATAATGATATTAAACTGATCATTATATTATCTTAAATATTACATCTTTTATGATAATTTTACAATATACAAATAGCTAATTTCTGCTTTATTAATTTATCTTTTCATTTGTTATATTGAGCAATCATATTACTTGATTAGTTATCATAATTATTTTTAATTTGTATAATCAATAATTACCCAATTAAAAATGGTGAGTACGAAGATCACGTTTCTTTTCTTCTTCTAATTTAGCACTTTGAGCACCTTTATGGAAAGGATAGTGAATATTGTGCATTGTGTTATAGAAACCAGGCTTCTGATAATCTCCCAAAACAAAATGACTATTTCTTAAGGCTAACTTCTCTCCTTAACTTTCCATATTATTTGATTTTTTAGGGGTATAATCATCACGATGGACAGTATGATAAGGATTATCTATATTCATATATTATACAAATAATATTAATCAGCCACATTATATTTAATTTATAATTTATTCTATTTTTAATTATGGATTTTGCTAAATCAATTCATTTATTGATAACTATTAATTATGTATGCGCTAAATTTTAATATTGTTATTCAAAATCTATTCTTTTTTTGCTTATTTCATGAGCTGCTTGAATTTATCTTACTTGGATTATTTCCGAGAGAGAAGTGAGAGGCTCTCAAATTGGCTTATACATTTAATTAATCTTTCTAATGCATTTTTTAACTATTCTTTGCAATACTCTATTTCCTTTTATTGCTGTTAACTATTCACTTACTTAATATTTTGATATTTAGTTGGGAAATTAATAATCTGAAAAATTATAAATATAAAAACTGAGCTGAGCAATTATCTATTGATTCTTTTAGTTGCATTATCTTTCATATATTCTTAAGATATTACTTTTAAATAAGAGTTAGTAAATAAGATTTATGGATCTCATTCAAGTTTATAACTAACTATTGGTTGGTCTTTCAACCGTTTCTCTTTATAACTTTTTTATCAAAATATAATGCCTTCATAAATTATTAATTTAGAGAAACAGTAGATTTCAAATTTCTTAATTAAATCTTAATAAATTCAAAAGAAATTTAAAATTATGAGCTATTTTTTGGACATCTCAGTAATTATAAAATATCATTATGAGATTTAACACTAGTTGCTAAGAAATTAATATTTATTTTAAAGTACTAATCCTATTTAATATTTTCAATAAATAAAAAATTATTTATGTTAATACTTTAAATTTTAAATTAATTCAAGTAATAAAGAAAGTGCATTCATTCTAAAAGAAATTGGTTTGATTAAATACCTTACACCTCTCTCAGATTTAACTATTATGTTGAAATAAATTTACTTATTCTCATAGCATCGTTTTATTTATGCCTATTCTTTTAAGAATTTAAGAATGTAAAGTTGCAAATTTATTATATTGCAATAAATTTAATGATAGGGTTTATAAAATTTAAATTGAGATATGATAGTATTATGAATTAAAATAAAAGAATAATAAATAGAACAAAATAATGTATTTTAATATTTTTGTTTAAAATTAGTTAAAATATTAAGCTATTTATACTAAAATATAGAATGAATAGAAAGATAAATAGATATTTCTAAATTAAAACAGAAATTTCGATCCAAATTCTTATTTGAAAAAAGAAATGATAGAAAGGTACATAATAAAGTAAAGAATCTTTAATATATCTTTCCTTTTTTATATGTTAATTATTAAGTGATTAAAAACTGCACTAACTCATTAATAAATTAATTTACAAAAAATTATCAAGTATCTAGTTTTTAAATTTAGGTTCAAAAGCAAAATGTTCAGATCAGTATTTTCTAACTTTAGTAGCGCTATTAAGAGAAGCCCTTAAATCTTTAAGAGTGTTTCTAAATAAACCTTCATAGTTTCAAGTTTGTTGGGCGCAAGTTTATATTTAAGCAATAAAAACCTCAAAAGCGTTTATGCTCAATAAGCTTAAAATGTTCCTTAAGCAGAATAGCCTTAATAAGATGAGGTTTCTCCTCACATTTAATGGTCAGATTTTTCAGAAGAAAAGTATCAAGCTGCTCTTAAAGAAGGAAAGAATGTTATTATTTTCTTAGAACCTTCTCGTTTTAGAGATAGTTTCACTAAGGAAATAGAAAATTTCTTAGAGAGTGTCAATGCATTCTAGACAATGGTTAAAGGTCGCCCTATTGTTTTTATGAGATTGGAATTCACTGAATAAAATAGCATGCAATAATTCATGAATAAATATAATGTTGATATTGAAGAAGAGACTCTTTTCTTGTTCAGAAACAGATATCTTGATTTAAGTCCTTTTAGCTTTAATGAATACTTTAGTGATAAAGATTCAGTTGTTAAATATTTCAGAGATATTAATTAACTTAATAAGGCTAATGAAAAAGAATTTATCAATTCCCTTGGCTATCTTTCTTCTGAAACCACTCTTATTATTGCTTATTGCCCTAAAAGTGATCCTAATTATGAGCGTCTTCATGAAAGATTTGGTGCATTAAGTCTTCTTAAATCCTACAGTGAAAATAAGAATGTAAATTAATATTTAATATATGACAAAACTTCTTCTTAATTTTGCCAAAATTTCTAAGAAAGCTAAATAAATTTATTGGTCATAGATACGATTTGCCCAAATTTATATTTTAGATATAATTTTTGTTAAAAAATATAAAATTTACAAAAGAAAAATCAAAAAGTGCCTTTTCAATTATCTATTAATTTAATGATTTAACTCATTTTTGATAGATCTTGCATAAATTAAATAATGAAATGATTATATATTTAACAAGTTTGTAAAATTTATAACATTTTTTGGAATTTTAATAAAATAGGTACACTTTTTATTATTGAATGATGAAGAAACTGCAAAAAGTATTGGTCTTGAAAATGTTAAGGTTGGTGATATGCATATAGCAGTTAGAAAGAGCAAGATGAGTTATGGAAAGAGCACCCACGATTTAGAAGGAACAAAGTTATACATTTAAAAGTATGGTAATTTAAAGGAAAAAATGCAATCTATTATTGAGAAAGCTAGTAAAACTTATAATGAAATGAATGTATTCACTGGTAGATCTTTTGATTTTGATGCTCGTTATAGTTTGGTATTGGAAGTTGATGAAAATCGCATTTAAAAATAGGACAGAAAGAAATTAATTCAATTAATGAGTGACTTCCATAAACATATTAGTGAAAAAGAACCTGAGTTGTATAAAAATATTTAATTTGTATACGTTAAGCGTACCAATGATGCCAAGAAATGGAACATTTACGTTCGTGATGACTACAGATATGCAATGAAAATAAAATAACATTCTGTAAAGACCAGAGAAGAGTTGGAAAAGTTGGATTTGAAGGAAGTTAATGATAAACCCCATTCTTTCTAATTCGATTTCCCTTCTAAAACTACTACCCCCGATGTTATCAACCTCACTGAGTGGTTAAGAACTGTTTAAAATAATACAGCTAAGGAATCATTCAAAAGTTAATAGAAACCTAACTATCGTAAATATTCCAAAAAATTGGTTGGTAAGACTTTTGAATAAGAAGTTCAAAGCAATGATAGGGATTAAGTTGTTTTCTTCTATTCCAAACATTGTCATGCTTGCAAGCAATATGGTGGTTACTATGAAAATCTTGCTTTAGAATATCTTAGAAAAGATACTTCTCTTAATCCTGCAGTAGAATTTAATCGTATGAATTCAGATAGAAGTACTCTTAAAACTGCCCCTAATTATCCATACACTCCTGTATTTATGGTTTTCAAAAAGGAAGATAAAAAGAACCCTATCCTTTATAGTTCAACCACTTTTTCACCTTAGGAACTTCGTACTTTTATTGAAAATACTATTTCATATAAGTTTATTGATTTAGAAAAGTTTAATTAGCATATCGAGACTGTTAAAAAAACAGATTTATCATCTCTTTTTGAATCTCAATCCCATAAAAAATAATGATTTTATTTATATTTAATTCTAAAATTATTTTGAATTTAGTCTTATTTTCATTTTTGAATATCTTTTTGTATTCCTTTTCTAATCTTAATAAATTATAAATGTTAATCAAATTTATTATTACATGTAGAATATTCCATTTTAATTTAATAAAATAAATGTAATTTTTGAGATTTATTTATTGTTATTTTTAATTTTTGAGTTTGTTAATAAAAATTAACAGTAGTAGTTTAAAGCTAGCAAAATATTACTGATTTATAATCAGATGAATACTTTAGTAAAATTAATTGTCCTTAAATTGATTGTAGCTGTTATTTAAAATTTAATTATATGCAATTTATAATTAAACTAAATAGAATAAAAATAAAGATTTATCGATACAAGCCACGTTCCAATCTATAAAGAAAAGTTAGATCATAATTTCTAATGGTTATCAAATTAAAAATTTGAAAACATGAAGATTTTTTAATTAATTTTAGGATATATTTTTGATATTAATATAAAAAGTAAATTAGTAATAAAATTCTTTTCATAGGAAATAGCAATCAATCTTTTTTTAACAAAGCAAGCAACTAGATTTCAACAAACAATTAGGAAAAAACGCAAAATGGTACATAAAAAATTTATTAAAAATATTTATAGAGAATGAGACAGCAATAATAAATTTAAGAAAGAATAAATTTTAAAGCAAAACTTTAAATTGATCGATGCTCACTCGATTATTATAAAATTTAATTTTCGAATCATATTAAACAAATCTTTTTATAATAATATAATAAATAGTCAGCATTTTTCAATTTTTAGGGTTTAATTACTTCATTACTTCTCATTATCTGCACTTGTGCTTATATTAGAAGAATGAAACCTGAACTTATCAACCCATATACTCAAGGGTAATTTAATTATTAACTATTTAGCTATAAGTGATTTTTCTAAAATGATATTTATTGCAAAATCAACATTAATAAATTAGATTTAGAGGATTTTTTAGAAGAGCAGCAGTCGTTGGAGATAGATTGAGTCCATATGTTTCTGTGCTGTGTATAATGATGGCGCTGTCTTGCTTATTTGTTAGATGAAAATTTATAATTATTAAATCTCAATTTGTATATATAAAAGTCTCTATGGACGGTATTCATCTCATTTGATTTTATTCTAACTTAATTTCTTAATAAATAGATCATTTATAAATGTTGTTATTTATGACAAAATCACATATCAATATTTAATTTATGTGTAGATATATAGGGTATTTAATCATTTTGATTTCCCTATTCCATTATATAATATCAATATCTTCAAATTATAATCCTATAAATTAAAATGAAATCTATTAATTTATTAACTTTTCTTATCATAGACAGTACAGTGCTTAAATAGTTACATGTATATACAATAAGTTAGCTTATTATTTAAAATTATTTCATTTGTGGTTAGCTTATTAAGTTAAATAGTTACCTATTTACACCAATTACTATCATTCATTACTTAAATATTTCAAAAGTGCAATCTATCGTAATAGTATTAATAGTATTTTTAAGCTTTAATGGGCTCAAGAATAATTTCATCATCATATTTAACCCACAAAGTATTGCTCTTATCTTCTTCACTCTAGACTTAGAAGAGATCGGTCATTGTATCAGTAACATAGTAGGAGTTTATTTCCCCATTTTATCTTTTTATAAATTAAAAAAATGTTATTAAAGATAAAAGATTTACAATAATAAATAAAGAATTTACCTTAAATCAATTTTATCATTAATTTTAATAGTTTTTTCAGCATAATCATCATCAGAATCATATTCTAGAGGTTATTAATATAAGTTATTAAGATTGAAAATTTTATTTTTTCTTGCATTAGTTTAAGCCTTTATATTTTATTGATATTTCTAAATGGCTGGTATATTCAAGTTATATTATCTGTTATCTCTAAATAAGCTCATAGACTATTTATTTATAAAAGTAAGAAATAAGAAATTCAAAATGTTCCTATCCTACTGTTTAATTAGTTAATTGATTTACATTGTTATTTAAAGCACTATAGATATTGTTAGACCCATTCAAGAATAACTCTATGCATTTCTAGAATTCCTTATTTTCTTGTATTTCTTTATACATTTCCTATCCGAAACTCTTTGAAATGATACTGTACTATAATTAATATTACGACAAACAATAAGGTAAAAAAAAATGATACTTAATAATGAAATTGATTACTTTAATCATTGCATCAATAGCAATCTAAGCTGCATAGAAATTTCTATAGTTTTACATTATGAAGCTTTAAACTCTTAATTTGACCATTTTGACCTAATTTAATGAAATTTAAAGTTAATAAATAATTTGGCAAAAATATTTATCACCCTCTTCTTTTCTTGGGAGTCATTCATTAAGAGGAAATGTTTAAGGAAGACAAAGTAAGGTTTGATTTGGTAGTCATCAAACTTTAAATCATTAAAACAATTAGATTAATAATTCATTATATCTTCAGTTAACTAAGGGTTTTCAGCTGTTAAGTACGCATAAGACATGGCTAAATAATTACGGACCATCTTTTTGGAAGTTATATCATTATTGATTAGAGTCTTAATATACCCTGTTAGCTTAAAAGTTTCTAATTCATCAGTATCAATGAGATGTTCAATTCTAGGTAATGCTAAGTATATATTTTCAGGTACATTAATTTAAGGGTATGGTTGCACGCTTCTAAGTAAAATAGAGTGCATCTTAGCTAAATAGGAAAGATTTTTATTTAATTAAATTAATTTCTTGCTCCTCTCCTTGCTTTCTAGGTATTCATCTATTGATTATATCTTTTGAGACTTTTCTTATTCAATAGCTTGATCCAATCCAAACTCACTATTTTCATTCTATCCTGATTATTTATAGCTATTGATATCTTAATAACCACTTCCAGTAGCCTTGATACCCAAGATTGCACATTACAATCTTCCTATCATCTTCTATTTCAATAAGTAGATCTTAGCATTTCTAGATACATCAGCTATTCTACAGAATATTCTGAAGAATTGATCAAGAACTTTATGATCTGGTCCTGATGTGATTTATATAATGTAGATTGAAATGTTTATGAAGTTTACTATCACACTCTAAGATTTTTATTTTATTTTTAATTTTATTAAAATATTATTTGTGAATAGAGATTAATTTACCTTTTTGACAAATACTTCATAAGGAAGATTGCTTTCATACGAACTAATTGTGTTAATAGCTTCAATTAATAAGCCTGCACTTAAGTATTTCATTTAATCTTACTAGCAATCCAACAAGTTTTCTTTGATGAAACTTTCGTTAGTAGCTTGGCTAATAAACCATGTACTCAATTCATAGTTTTTATTAAGTATTTCACCTAATTTCTTTCTGAAGAAAGGAATATTATTCTTGTCACTCTAACGCTGTCTACAGAAATAGTAGTACTTTATTAGGAATTTAACGACCTTATTAGAATAAGCAGTTTGGTTATCAGGATCTACTATTTTCAGCAAATTTGAAGCATACTCGATCATGTCTTGTGAGAACAGATATTTATTTAAATGTAGTTTTTAATTTTCGCATATAATATTCTATTAATTATTTAAATAATTTGATTAAATAATTTTATTTCTAAATTAATTTACATCTTTGGCAATATTTGTAGGATTTTGGATGATGTTCTAGTCAAGGATGACAGGTATGGGCTTACCTTCGTTATCGAAGTAAGTTTCTCTTTCATAGAACAAAAGATATGCATTTTTATTGCTCATGTTTTACATCTTATTGTTAGAGAGATTCATATTTTGATTATTGTTTCCATTAAACTACATATCTTATTCACCTCCATAAGCTTCAGATGGTAAATCATTGACATCGAATTATCTAACAATTGTATCATTGAATTCAAGCCATTTGTCATCATCTTATTGTTTAATTAAGCTGTAGTAGTGACCACTGTCAGAAGTACCTTAGTGAATGACAACACCTCTTAAATTATATTTGTAGTAATCGTCAACAAATAGTTCATCTTGATTCTATTACTCTTCTTATCCATCTCCCTTCTTTAAATCATTCTATTTTGAATTATTTCCTTCTGCTTGATCTCCTTATTAATTACTACTGTCTTCCTCTATATCTTTCTATTTCAAATAAGCTTAAGTATATTATTTCAGATTCAACTTATCTGGGAATTCACAATAGGAATTTATTTTTATCTTTTACATAGTGTCTAAATCGAAATGGAAACGCTTCAATACGATGATAAGTTGATTTGGTAATTTTTTAATTGATTGGCGTTTTAAGGTAGGAACTTTCTTATCACATTTTTCACAGAAATATGAATTATCTCCATCAAGCATTTCCCCTTATACGAAACTCTATAGACATTCGTGAAGAGTTTTTTTGTTCTTAGTGGGTAAACTTATGGCTAGGAAAGATTCCTCTCTATCAGAGGAATGGGTGCAACCCAAACCTTTTCCTATTAATTCGTTGGAAAGTTATCCCTCAAAGATATTCTTTATAATGAAATCATTCTTTGAAGGTTTAAGTAAAGTTTCTAGACGATCCATCAAAGTATTGAAGAATTCATCAACATCCATTTACTAAAGTACATTAGTGGGTTAACCATCTAAATCTTTGAATGCCTAGCAGAAATCTCTAGGATCATAATATTAACGCTATGAGTGGCTTAAAGCACTAAATATTTATTGAATTTGATAAAGAACATTTTCTTTATGATTGTATTCCTTTTCACTTGCAGTAGGATCAACTTTAAGTATGCTGTCAGAGAAATCCTATTTAATTTATTTAAAATAATTATTGGCATATCAAAAAATAAATCTAAAAACTAACCTTAATCATGAAAAGTTATTGAATAAGAGAGTTCATATAACAAGTGCAACCAAGGTTTTTTAATCCGATAGGACAATTTTCTTCCTTTTCTTGTTCTTCTTTAATATTCCAATCAGCCTTAGATTTGGTTCTCCAGTGAGCATTTACAAAGAATTGATTAATAAGCTAATTAACATCTAATCCTCCATTCAAAATATCTTTGTTGAGTTATTATTCACAAATGATAGCATCCTAGAGGGCTACTAATAACTAGAATGCGTTTTACCTACTTTACTTTGATTTACATTTAGGTGCATCTGGGTTTTCATCACTTTTAATTGAGAAAAGACAGTCATTCACGATATTTTGAATTAAAGATTCATCCTTAATGACGATTTCAGCTAAGTTTCTATCCATTTGAATTAGCTGTTGTAAACATTAGAATGAACCCCTTAACATACCATCAACTGTTAAATGAATGTTATGTTAATAAAGAAATAATAAAAAAATATTTATTTACCATCTTATCTAGTTTTTTCATAAGGGTTACAGTTTTTAATTAAATTTAAAATAGTTTAAAGTGTGGAGATAAAAGATTTAGGACTAACAGTTGTTCCAATTAATTTTTTAATTTCAAGATGCTTGAGGATCTTTTAGTAGAGTTAGAAGAATTCATAGCATTTGGGTCTATAAATTGTTTAAATTTGATTTTGTTCTGTGATAATAATTTGGCTCAGATTCTTTTCAAACATTATGTGAGCTTAATTTGTATTATCTAAATCTATGACTTTAACAAGTGAGTTTTATAATTAGTTTCTAATTTGATCATCATCGAGTATCAATAGGCCTTGGAATATAGGAGTAAAGTTTTATGATTGCTCTAGTAAGTAAGTTTTAATCAGAGACTCATCTTATTCAAAGCATTGGGATAAAAGATCAAAAGTTCCTTTGAAGAACGAAAGTAAATAAGTTTGAACTAAGAGTCTATTGGTAGAAATATTTTATTCATTTGCAATTCTATTTCCATTTACTATGATAGAAGAAGCTAGTTAACTAAGATTTAGTGAAGAGGAAAGAGATGATCCATAAGGAGAGAAGAACTAATCACTCTTTTTTAAACCAAATCCAATATAATTGATTGTCCTTTGGACAAGTATATTTAAAAATTCATTTTATTAAGTAGTCTTTTAATTATCAATTGAGAATTCTTTAGAAAACTGCTTATAATAATGTTTCATCAAAACACCAATTATTTCAACAAGAGTAGAGAAGCAATACAAATTAAAAGGCTTTTCAAAATTAGTTTCATTGCACAGATTCAAGTAAATTGAAAGAATATGTCTAAGACCTCCTTTCTAAATTAAATTCTAACACCATTAATCTTGATCTTTTCTTAAATTGCCATCATTTCCTGTTTGAAGGAATTCTTAGCTAATCTTTTGTCATATAAAATAATTCAATTATAATTTATGAAATAAATCCAATTTATTTTTACTATCTAAAAGAAATATTGAAGCTTTCTGAAGCAATTAGATGGCAATAAAACATTCCAAGAAGATTAATTCAAATCTTCAGTCTCAATAGATTATAATTTCTTAACAATTTAATTGTTTTTAGGAAGGAGATTGAGAATATCCCAAGCATTATTAACAATTTCATCACTCTAACCAGTAGAAAGGAATTCTAATAAAATATCAGCAAATTGAGAGTTTGCAAACTAAAATTTGAATTGACTCAATTCAATTAAATCTTGATTCTATTTTTAAATTATTAAATATTATTATATTAAAGATGGCTAAAATTAATTACAGTGTCTTTTATGTTTTAGATTGTAACATGAGGTAGCTTATCATCATTTGTATTAAGAGCTTCAATAGGATATTCTTCTTCATGAGTCTTAGTGAGTAAGATCTACTTATTTTAATAGATCATATCGAAATCCTTGTTCACTAGCTTGAATTCTCTTGAAATCTCCTTTCTAAATTTCAGCAAACTGATATTGCTTTACAACCTAAGGGTAACTCTTTTTGCAATAGTATCTTTTTTTTAAGAAAAATTAATATTTAAACTATCTAAGGTAAATTAATTACTATTAGGGTTTATCAAAGACACAACTATACTCATTTCTTATCTTCTATCTCCAAAGAATTGCTTTCCTTCTATTCTATGATTTACATTAAAATAAAATTATTGAAAATAATTAAAATAATATAGTAATCAATCATACTCCTATAAGAAAGTTTTGATCATTAGCACAATATGAGCTTAAACTTGAGCATTCTTAGTCTAAGCAAGAATTTCATAACATTTATCTTAGAATTTACCCCACATTTTAGGTTTCTATTCTTATGATTTTAATGTTTTTCTTAGATGAATATTGACAAGAAGTTATCTGACTTCTTCAAGTACTACTGAATCGATGCAGAAGAGAGAGATATTCCAGAAAACTTCCTTCCCAATTATTTGGTCATGCTTATTCACAAGAATTAAGTTTTGATTATTCAGCTCAATAGATTTATTTTTTAAATTAACCATTAAGAAAATATTCTTTAAGCAATCAAATATTTCTTTGTCAATTTAAAACCCATTCATCAATTCTTTATCACAGAAAATTTGGTCTAATGTTTGGGCAAGTAGATTTTCATCTAAAACACTTGCTGGAGAGTTTTTATTGTTATTATAATTATTATCATTATTCGTTTATTTTTTTTTCTAAATAATTTTTTAAAATCTTTATTAATTTTCGTCTAGATTTTATAAATAATTACATTCATCCATTAAAGGAATTTATTCTTTTCTAATGTGGTAATGCTGCTTCTCACTAATATTTTCCATAATTTTTTTAGCTAATCAATTGTAATATCCTTTCCTTTGTTTGATAAATACTTGCTGGTCAAGGAAATAAACTCTAATCTGATGTCAATATTCTAAACATGTCCATATTTACCAACAAAAACCTTATTTTTTTAATATTAAATAATTTTCCCTCCTATTTTCATTTAAATTTTAAGAATAAATTACTTCTTCTCCTTGCTTCTCATCTAATATAATTCCTGTTTTCTTCAATTTTTGCAAAACTTTATTCATATAATTCTCAAAATCCTTTACTATTGCATCTAAGAAATTAAATTCTTTATTATATTTTTAAGTAATAGTTTCGGCACTTGATTCTCCACCTCCAAGGAAGCTTGAATTGGAAGGGTAAGTTTTAATTAAAGTAATAGCAAGTTGCAAGCTTTGTGGAACACTATTACCATTTTTGAGATTTTCAAAACATAATTATAAAAATTATTCCTTATGCTAAGAGAAGAAATGAGTTTTAAGAAGGTCACTTAGAGCGTCTACACAAATAGTAACCAATTAATTACTAACCTTATTGCTATCTTGGATACATCCCCATAATTTATGTAATCCAAAATTAGGACATTCTTAAGAAATATTAATTTTATTTTTCCAGAATTGGTCTGATTATTTTATTAAAAAAAAAAACTTAAAAATCAAATTAATATTTTTAAAATGTAAATCTACTTTTAGATTGATAAGAAGGATTAATAGATGCAGTAGCATTGAAAGTAAATTCCTTAAGCAAATTAATAGTTAATTCTGTATATTGTTCGAAAGGAATAGCATTAATGTATTTATATAATTGATTAAGACTTTGTTCAGATAATATTTTAGAAAGGTCAGTGATCACTGAGTAGATAGCTGCTAAATCAGCTTCATGTTTATTTTCAGTTAATTTCCATATCATTTCTATGTACTTGGGTTGTAATGCATTTTCATCGCTTAAGAATCCTAAAATTTCAATTGACCTTTTAAAAATTTCAGAGTGGAAATTCTCTCCAAGAAGAAAATCGAGCAAGCTTTCCTACTCTAAATAGTCTTTAAGTTTTTATTTGTCAAAGTATTGATAAGGCAATATGTCTTTCTAGTAGTATTATCTTTTTTATATAAAAGTCATAAGATAAAAGAATCTTCTTTAATAATTAATTAAATACCTATTATTATTTGCACTAGCTCTACTAATGATTTCCTTAAATTAGAATATACCTAAAATTTTTTTCTCTAAAATAGGACACTTAATTAATTTAATAATGCATTTAATTTCTAATTTCTCAGTCTCTTCATAAGCTTAGTTTCCATTATTAATGATTGCTAGAACTTCGCCTAATTAAGATATAGTTGACTTAACTTTAAAAATATCTATATCTTTTAATTCTTTATCAGAAATTTTATTGAATCTATCAAAAATTCTCTGTTGTTAAGTATGAATAAATTTTGTTAGATTTAAATTAATTTACAATCAAAAATAATAAAATCAATTACTTTTTTTAAATTTGCAGCAAATTATTATTATTTCTTGGATGGCATAAAAACGAGGCACCTAACAAAGATATCAACAACGCACTTAATAATAGGAATGGGTGTTTAATACACAATATCTTATCCTACTTTTTATTCCCATGAAATCAAATCAAAGAGATGGTCAAAACCATATAACATGCCAAAGTAATTGATGAAATTTAAAATCTATTCTTAGTAGCTAATTTATCCTTCTTTACTTTTAATGACAAAGGGATCAGCATGTGAAATAAATTCGAACTTATTTTACTATTTTATAAATAAAAATATGAATCACCATTATCTACTAATAGCCTATTAATCAATATTTACTTTATAGAATTTGCAACATCTAGGCTCACCACCAAAAAGGGCATTCATCAAATAAAATATTTCTGAAAATCCACTAACAAATGCAACTTTTGGACAGGTCAAGAAAAGATTCTTATTTAAACTTAAAGCTTCAATATACTATTTTGAAAAGAATAAAATTGAAATTATTATCAACTAAATAATTAATTTAAACAGTATGTATATTCTAGTTAATCATCTTAATTCTAAGAAGAAGAGAGATGAAAAGGGTATAACAAAAGTAGTGAAAGAAATAGTTAAAAGGATTTACTATTGGAAGAGCTGAAGGCAATAATTTTAAATACTTAATAAAGAGTCTTATATAAGTTTAAAAGAATTCTATAAAAGTAGGAAGATCCTTTTCGTTAAAACCTTTATTGTAACTCAAGATATTATCTCCGAGGAAGAAGAGTTTTCCTCTAAAGTATTAAATAAATGAATGAGCATCTTAAAAGTTGAAGTCATCATTATCCATAATGCTCATTTCTTCAATTTACTATTTTTATTAATATTATATAAATATTAATAAATTCAAATTCTATCCTATTGCTCAATTAATAATGTAATTATATTCTCTCTAACTAATTATCTTTCTACAATATCTACATTTCTATTAATTACTAATCAGCTTCTTTGTTAACTTACAACACAAATGAACAAAAATCTCTTAAATAAGTAACCACTGTTGATTTGAAACTTTGCACTTATAGAGTTGATACTGCTAGAAAGAATATAACTTCATTAAATATCAATAGACATTTCAATCATTTACTTAATTTATTTCTTCTCTCATTTTCTCAACTGGTAAATCATCTCTGCAAGTTGTTTTTTATGCTCCTGTATAGGGGATTGTCCACTTTCTAAAAGCGTCGATTTTGCGTGAATTGATATAATGTTTCTAATTTCATAAATAATATTTAAGTTAGTAAAATATTTTTCTAACAATTATCACTCATTAAAATTGTTAATTCTATTAATCCTCTTTAGAACTTCTAATTCTAATATGCACTATTATAAATACTATCTTTAGATATCAGCTAAATTTGAAAAAATATTTTTTCTCATCAAAAAGAGACACTTTGGAAGGATAACTTAGCTGCATTTGCATAATTGATTGAGGATTAAATAGAAGAATTTTAATTATTATAAATTATATAAAATACCTCTATATTTTTATCAGACCAACCATCAAAACGAATCTCCATAGAGCCTTTCTGATCAATAGTGATGACTTTACCTACACACCATTAACTACGGGTATCCATGATATCTAAATATGAATTAACTTGGCAGTATTTTTAAACACTATAATTCTTTAATTCAGCAAGGTATTTCTGTAACTCCTCTACAATAGGATTCATTTGCTGAGTCTTCTTGTCAGGAGTCTAACTTTACTGTTAAATGGTTGACATTTTTTCCTGATTCACTATTCTCTTTAATTTGATATAATTAATTATTTGTTTGATTTTATCCTTCTTTATTCCTTGTGAATTCGAATCTTTCTTTTCCTATTCTCTATATATTTTATTAATTATTATTTTTTGTTTATATTTTTGATTTGGTATACATTGATTTTTTTTTCTTTATTATTGATGACTTTCTATCTGCTGATCAATCTGTTGATGTGTTTGTTTGCTTTCATGTTTATTTATTTATTTGTTTGATTGATAGATTGATTTTAATCTGATTATTTGCCATCTTGTCTTATTGCATATGATTCTATTCTCTTACTTTTTAATTGCCTCAAAAATTCCTTCACATAAAATGCATTGATTGACAATCTTATTTTACATTATACTAATATCTCACTATTTCCTTGAGCTTGTTCATTCACATCCAATTTTGGTGGAATATGATCAACTTTGATTTTCTTTGATTTAAATCACTATAGGATACTTTATTCTATTAGAATTCTCTAATAGACTCTCTTTTTTTCCATTTTTTTAATATATGTTCTTCAAATTCTTTTCATTTCTTTTTTATTATCTCTAATTAATATAGATGTCTGATTAATTACAAATTAATCATCAAATATCATATCAGATATTTCAATCTTTTCAACAACAAAAATATAATTTACGAATTCATATAAAAATTTTTAAAAGATTAAGTTGTAAAAATAATACTTATAATTTTAATAATTTATCCAAGATAAATAAATTTATTTTATAAATAAAAAAGTTTAAATAATGTATTTTTGAAGAAAATAGAATCCTATTAATTATTCATTATGAATTTTTTTTATTTTGGATGATTATTTTAATAAGAATCTAGATATTCTGAAAACAAATTAATTAATTTTTTTTCTTCTGAAAGTAATACAGACTTACATGATTTAAAATAATTAAATAAAAGGGTGGCAATTATTTTTTGATTTTCTTTATTTTTTATAAGTAAGATGAAAATTTCATTAAACCAATAAACATAACAAAAGAATTTATTTGAATTACAATCTGTAACAAAACTAAGTTTTATTTAATCTTATATAATATATTTATAATAAAGATATATATTATTATACTATAAGTAGAAGATATGAAAAGAGATTATTATTTATTATAAAGTATTTTTTAGAGTTGTGTTGTAATAAATTTCAAATCATTTTCTTATATACATGCACAGTAGCATTTCCAAAATCCATTTTCCTTTTAAAACTACTTAATAATTCCCAAGTCTAGTTAATAACAGGAAGTTTTCTAGTAGTAGTCATGAAAATACTGCCTTTCTTCATTTTAAGACTTCTTTCATATAATTTCTATAAGAGGGGCAGATCAAAACAAGTAGCATTAACAAATACAATATCTGCATTTGACCAATCAAACTAATTTATTTTTTAATTAATTTCATAGAATATTTAAAGAAAGAAAGTAGAAAATTTTGTAAGAATGCAGAACAAAATGAAATTTAATTTTTAAAATAAATACCTATAAAAAATCTTCTGAGTAAAAGCTAATATCTTATAGATATTTACCATTTACAGTACCATTAATTTGATTCAATTATTATTCTAATTGTTCTCTATGTTAAATCATATTTTATTTAACATCATTAGAGATTTCCACTAATCCCTTAAGTAACTCTATACCATTAGCCTCTTTAAATTGATGTAGTAGAGAGGCTGCAATAGTTGGCTTACCTGAGCCAGATCCTAAATCAAAAAAAATTTCTTAATTTGTACCCTAAAGAGCTCCATATTTCTCTTTTAATAAGTAGAATATTTCTCCTAATGAAATGAATTCCTATTTATTTAATAATAAGGCAATTATTTTTAGACTATTTCTACTTTACTAAAAGAATTTACTATTTCTCCATAAGTGAATTATCCGCCAAGATCCATATCATTATCTTCATCTTCTTTACTTATGGCCTGATTAGGTTAAATTTAAAATAAATTTTTTATTCATGCCTTCTTCTTAATTTCTTACATTTGATACTTTGAAGGGATACTTTTAATAGATTTCTTCAAAAATCTTCTACAATTACTTTAACTTATTTTGGTATTCTTCAGGTATTGTTACCAATGACTCAAAAGATATTTCTAATTTAATATAAAATTTAGGTTACATTTTATTTGTTTTTTCAGTTTAAATGAACCTTATAATGCTGATGTAGAACTCATTTGTAAGATTAAAAATACTCGTTAACTACTACTTTCTATTTATACTTGCTGAGGAATTAATTACTATGATTTTATCTATATTTAACTTTAATTAGGTTAATTTTAATTAATTAAACAGAGTATTTAAACAATTTAACAAGCATTTAATTAAATTTTTGTACAATATTAACAATTTTAGGCTTGAAATTTCTTATTTATTTCTCATAAAAACATAAAAGAATAATTATTAAAAATACTTAAGAATGCTATTTGTATAAAAATTAATCCTTTTCATTTTATTAATTTGTTAAAATTTTTGATAGATCTATTAGCAGATTTTAATCATTTATGAGTTTTCAATTAAGTTAATAAGTTAGTAGAAATTTTCATTTTTTATAAGATTACATTAGTTAAAAATTAAAGAAATAATTTAGTTAATTTAAAATATAATTAATTATAAAATAAGGAAGGAGTTTAGATGCAATTATTATTTAACTTTAATTAATTTAAAATAAGAATTTTGTTTATAAAATCAGATCATCTTTTAGTAGAAGCAGCTATATCAAAAACAAAATTAAAGTATTATCTCAAAATAATTTTAAGATTATAGTTAAAGTCATCTTCAATATCAGCATCTTAATTACTTACCTCTAACAGTAAATTTACAAGTCTCTTTAATCTATCACCAATCTATCAATTAAAATAAATAAAATTCAATATTTAAAAGTGAAATGGATAGATGAAAAGTAGAAAATAAGAAAGTAAGTAAGTACATCTTTAGGATCAATATCATGAAGATTAGGTAGAATATAAGATCCAACAATAAATCTAAGTGCTTTAAGTTGTCTTTCCATATCATCGAATGAGTGTTTTAGTAGAGTATCATTGAGATACATGCTACCTTATTTAACATTTTGAATGGTCTGATTTTATCCTCTTTCACTCAATTATGGAGTATTATTTTCAGACAATTGTTATTATTTTACATTCTTGCTTGTATTTGAAGTAGCTTGCTGAGTTTATTATTATTTTTATTGTTCACTATTATTCTTTATTTAATGAAGCACCTTTTCTAGTCTCTTCAAATATTCTTCGGTAGTGCTATTTATATCGTAAATTCTATAAAAATCTTTGTAAATAAAAAATAAATTATTACTTAAGGAAGATATTTAGTGTTTCGAATGATTTTGTTCTATTGTATCTCTCATATTATACTAAAAGAATACCTCCTCTTGATAATTTTTCTTGCTTACCTAGAACAGGAATAGCTTCATTTTTACTATTCAAACCTTCATTAATAAAAGCAATATTTATATTACCCAAAAGATGAATTAATTAAATAAAGTATTACCACTCTTCCATAAATAGAATCTAAGGAATAGACGAGAATTGAATTAATCACAAAATTGAGAAAAGTTTTCGAGGATCAAAGTTAAATTATCAATTTACTAAAAATTAATAATATTTATAAATGGTGATTAATAAAAGCTAGAAAAATATTTTACCGTTTCAGTTAAATGATTAGTGAACTGTTCGATAATATTCAAAATAAGTTCAACCATATTCTTAAAGATAACACATTAAATTATATTCTTTTGACAGTCGATATTTACATCATATCTTACCTTTTTTTGTTAATGAGTGATATTTAAATAACTTAATTTTTTTAACAAAAATTACATCTTTGTGGATAGGCTATTTAAGGAGTTCTTCTATAGGTTTATTAAAGTCATCACTTACATCCTTAGCATCCAACATTTCTTGAGGTTAACATATAAGTGAGAGCTTACTTAGTGAATCTATAATTTGATCCCATTCTTTTTCATTTAACTTTTATCCAACCTTATCCAAGAAAGTTTTTAAGCTGCTTAAACTAATCGAAGAGATAATCTATTAACAATAAAACAATTGATTTAACAAATAAAGAATATATTTAATTAGTATTTTAGATAACTTATTTGATTTAATAAAAAGATTTACTTCTTGATTAGTGGCGATGCTATTATGCATTATAGCTATAAAATCTGAAAGACAAGGATGCAAAACATCATATTATTAGGCAAAGATGTTTACAAGTTCACTGAAAGCTTTAGAACAAGCATTTTTACTAGCTTTTATGATATCGTTTTATCCAGATTTATTCTTTTAGAATGTAAACTACATGTCATCGAAGAGAGGTCTAAGAACTCCTCTAAAAACTAGATTCCAGAATTCTTGATTGAAAGTATAGCTATATTATTTGATAGAATCAAAGAGATAAGTTACACTCTTTATGATCATCTTTGGCCTTTCGTCATTAAAGAAACTAGCAAAATTACTGAGTATAGGAATTGAAAAGCCTTCTAGCAATCTCTTTGACTCATTAATGATGATATTCATCTTTGAATTTTTAGATATAGAATGTCTACTGCTAGTCTCATCATCAATTATTGTTTCAGATGGAACATTAGCTTCAAGAGGAGATAAGTTCTTATTGTGCTTGTCTTGATCATGTTCATGATCTTATTGAGTGTTTTCAACTAAATATTAGATACATTTTTTTAAATGATCTAATGCTTTTAAGGCGATCATATCATTCTTATATTTGGTTTAGTTGGTGAGGGCGTGAATTAAATCTCCAAACACATCTAATAAATTATCTAAATTCTTCTAACTCATAATTAAATCTGTAATCTAAACAGCCATTTCCACAAGTCTTTAATTATCTTCTTATAGTGTTAAATTTACTACTCTCAAAATGACCCTATTAATAAGAAATAATATTTTAGAATTAATAATATTGAAATTATTTTGTTTACTTCCATCCTGATCTTAAATATTAAGCCTTACTGGTAGTCATCATAAACAAGCAACTTAAAATCAACTCTTTAATTTCAAAATTTTACACTTTTTTTAATTTAGTAACAAAAATTATTGTTTAATAAAATTATTTGAATTTAAAAAAGTACATGGATTCTTTTAATAGATGTATTCAAAAGGAGATAAGAAATCTTTTTAGAATTGATAGTGAGCAAGTTCTGTTTTCTATAAAAAATTAGCAATTTTATTATTAGATTTATATTAATGTTATTTACTTCTAGGAATTTAACAGCTAATTATTTTAATGAATCTATGGCAAGTGAGCTAACTCTTGTATTGGAGTGGCAACCTACAAGATTATAATTAATCTTTAAGATATCCCATATTTTATTCCAAATGATACGAACTCTAGACATATTAAATTCAGTGACTTCACCAATTCTTTGAATGCAGAAAATTCTAGGGTTATGTATGTTTTCTAGCTCTTCTCTGCTCAACTCACACAAGCATCTAATGAATTCAACGATAGTTTCTCCGTCAAAAAGATTTGAGCAGTGAAAGATCTTAATTATTTTAGATAATAATGAATTTAATATTTAGCAATATGAAATAAAATTATTACCTTATCTATTTCAGCCATATCAAAATACTTCATGATCACTTAGCTATTATACTTATCTATTTCCTCTTACTAAAGGTTAGTATTATCTTATAAATAGGTGTCATTATTAATTAAATCTATGTCTCTTCTCAAATTTTGAGCAATCAAATAGTAATTGTCAAGCTTACTAATGCATTCAAGTAAAATCTTCCAAGATCTGCCAAGGTAGTTTCTGCATTAAGTACAAATTTCTAGCATAATTTTAATGGCTTAGACATTTTTAGAGCGAATAAGCTTTTAAGGAGTAAGCAATCCAGTAAGTCTGCATAATTCAAATACGAAGGTTTCTCTTTCTGTTAGCATTCCAAATTATCCAAGGAGTTTAATACTATTTTTGAAACCAGATAAAACCTTTGCTATTAAGTCTAAGTTTTCTCTTTCTTTTTCTTGGTCAATCATAGTAGCCTAACTTAATGTGGCAAAAACGGGGCTCCAAACAATCTATAATAATGAGAGGATATAGTCCTTAGTAAATACTTGAATGTATTTGTCATTTTCTTTTCTCTAAATCTTCAATTGTCCTTTTTCAAACATCTACTCAGCTTCTTTTAAGAACATTTCATGCTTTCTGCTCACACTTGAAGTAAGAGCATCTTCAAATGCTTTCTTAGAAGCTTCCAAATGATGAATACCTAGAGGACTTTTCTTGACATCATTATACATATTGATAACCATTTGCTCGGGTAAATCACTTCCATCATCAATACCTTTAAAAAATTAAATTAGAATAAAATTCTTAAATAGAAAGAAATAATTTACCTTTAACAAGTTTCACAAATTAAGGTAAAGTCATTCTTTCTTTTTCTTGCACTTAAGCACTATGAGATGATGTATGAAGCATCATAAGAGCATAAGAGAGGGTGTAGGAAGTAGTGGCATTCTTATAACAATTAGGATTATCTAAAGAGTACTTTTCACCAAATTTTTCAAGAATTCTATCTACTTATTCTCCTTCACCTGGAAGTTAATAGAAAGTTAAGTACTTTCTGAGAGCGCTAACAAGATCTATATTCTCAAAAACAAGATATTCTATGAATTCAGCTAATATTTTTTTATTGAAATCTTCATGAGAGCCAAATATTTCACCTTAATTATAAATTATTTTAGCATTTTTATTATGTTAAATATATAATATTACCTAGCTTTTCATGATTAAATTAAGAATTATATTTAAAGAACAATTCAGCTAAATGCTTAGGATTTCCTTCTTCGATGATTCCATGCTAGATAAAATGCTTAATACCAACTTTAGGTTTGAAATTGAACTTAGAGATACCTTTCTAGAATTCCAACTTCATTTACCTTTCTCTTTCAATAGGATCTTTAATTTCATCTTCATTATTACTCTTCTAAACTGTATTTTCATTATCAGTTTATAGATTCTAATCGTCTTTACTATTCAAATCATTTCTAGAAGCAATTTAATTCTCCTAGGCATCGCAAATAGCAACAAATTCGCCAATACTTTACATAAGTTGAACAATACATTCCAAAGAGAGGTTTTTCAACTCTAAAGCTTAGTCAGGTTAAATTAAATTTTAAAATTCTGCTTTTTAATACTTTCCTTAGGAAATCTTAGTTAATAAAGCTATTGATAATTGTTTTAAAAAGAATGAATAAAATATTTTCTTCATGAATATAAATAAATTTACTTATAAGTTATTCGATTGTGTTATTTTGGTTCATAGAACAATCATAATTGACAAACATTTCAATTACTGCTCTAGAATTAGAAAAGATTTTGTTGAAAACTTTCAAGCAATATACTTTACTAAAGAAATTACTGTTGGTACTCTCTAAAATCTTCATAAAAATATTTTCAATAAAAACTGAGATTTCAGTCTTCATATTCTCTCTAAAGTTATCAATTAAGTTAGCCACAATACTGAAACTTAAACCATAAACAGATTTTTCTGTGCTTAAACAGTTTTGTAATAAAGAAGGGACTAAGTTATCTTAAACAATTTGAACAAATTCCTTTCTAGAAAGAAAAACAGAACCTGCTTAATCTAAAACCTTTAAGATAAGCTCTAAGATAATAACCTTTTATCTCAATTGATTAGCATTCAAATTGCTAAAATATTAAATAAAATAAATGTATTAGATTAAGTTTAAATTTAATATTGCTGCTTACTTAGGTTAATCTTCTTAAGAAAGTTTACAGAGGAATTTAAAAACTGTTACAGCATCCATGATATACTAATTAGCAGCAACTTCCTAACCTTTGTAGCAAAGTCTTGTAATCCTAGCAATTTCTTCCATATGTTTTTTCTTACATTCTTTGGAGCAAATAGGTACTCTTGTATCTTTACAGAAGTTAGATGCCTCATTTCTGCAGATAAAACACCTTTTATAGATTATAAATTCACAAAAATTATTATTTTCTTTTCTAATATGGCAATAGATATAATTATTACCATCCAAACTTTCCAGCATCTACATCTTTTTCATTTTTTATGCTTGCAAGAGTAGATTTTTTATATTAGGGAGTATCAACATCTTAAATGTTTGGCACTGATTTATGAGGGATTAAGTTAATTTCTGCTTGCTTTTATGCTTCATTTTCAGGTTGATTCATGTATTTTCTTTGAATTTTTTTAATTTTATCTTCATAAATGCAGACATCATCAACAATATTGATGACAACTTTTTCTACGTAATTTTAAAGTATTTATTTTTGTTGGTCCTAATCAATTTAGATAACCATTTAATTCATTAATTCATTATTTGCTAAAGTTGTTTGATCAATTACTTATTAATTAGAAATTTCTTGAGAGTTTTAATTTTAATAAGAACCATCTGCACTGAGATTACTGCTTGAATTAATATAGCTACCGTTAGAATTCTTTAATTATGGGTTAAATACTGAACCTATTTGCTTTTTATTTTAATAGATTTAAGTCTCTTCTTGGGAAAGAAGAGTATTCTTTTCCATTTTCTTAAAAGTCTCCACTATTATCTATGTAAAGGCATGCTTAGAAGGGTCTTAAATTTGAGGTTACTTAGAGGCTATTATTAAAAGAAAGTTATTGGAGATTCTATCCCATTGAAAAATATTTACTGCAATGAATAAAGATGATAGTTTTCATAATTTTTTCAAAATTTTGGCCATGTACCTATATTAATAATTCCAATAAAATTGTTTGTTTTAATATTACCCTCTAGGTTACATTATAAATATCTTATAATATTCTGCTGAAATATTAATTCTAAACTGATAATATATTTTAAAAGCAAAATAATATTAAATTACCTAGCAAATAGAACTTGTCGCTATAGTAAGAAGAGAACGAATGATTTACAAATGAACATTTTCATCTCTCAAATTTACGCAATCACTAATAGAATCTATAATCTAATCAATCATCTTTCTGTTTGGGTCTACCTATTATTTCTTTTCTCCATCTATTGATAATCTTTCCTAAGTGTAGTCATAACAATTGCCATCCATAAATTTATAAGCTATCAATTTCTATTTTTTATAACATTAAAATTATCATTTGTTTTATCCCTTTTAAAATCTTTGTATTGAGATCAGCATATTATTTCTGTGTATTTTAAATTATTTCACATCTAAAATAACTAGCTAGTATTACTTTGCTTTATTAGATTTCATTTTATAAATTTTATTTTTATTCATCCCAAGTAGATTAATTTTATTTTAATAGCTACTTCTCTCTTATGCTTTAGTAATTTTACTACTTTATCTTTGCTATTAATAGAATTTTGTAAAAAAAAAGGAAATTACTTCTATGTAGTGGATACAAGATTAACATAAACGAGGAATGTGACTGCCGATAGCCATGCTAAATATGATGAAGTACTTGTTGCCATTTATTGCTTTCTTCTCTTTTTCATTACCTACTTCCTCTATTTATAAATAAAATATAAATGATTTTATAATAGTTTTTTCCATAAATTCATTTGTTATTTTGCTCGTTTGTAGCAAATGTATTATCATTTATCTTGACAATAATTATAATCAATGATTAGTTTACCTTATGCTTTCTATACAAGTTCTCTAAAGTCCTTATACTTCTTGGGTAAATGCTTTAGGATATCTGCAAATGCTTCTGCTAATATATTCTTAAATGTTTATAGGCTGTCTGTGTATTACTCCATTTGTCGAGTTTGCTACCTACTTCTAATAATTATACTTTTCTTTCAATCTAGTGTTTATGAATTATTTATTACTTCTATTTTTATTTAACAAACTCTAACTTTTATTTTCTTTCTAAAATTATCGGATACTCTTCCTTTTTGATTTTAATTTTTACAGATTTCATAGGATCATAAACCCTGAAAGTATGCATGTATATCCTTCATATCATATAATAAAAAAATTGTTTACAATTTTCATTTAGAAACAATTAATTCTTCCATCATTCAAATTATCAATTTCCAACAACTCTATCATTCAATTTCATTTTAATTTTGATACTTCAAATTTCTTTATCATTTCCATTTTGAATATTGAGGAATAGAATTAATTATCCATCAATTATTTTTTTTCTGACAAGGAAAATTTTTTATTCAAACAATCAACTAATTATTATTATAATAAATAACATTCTGTTTACTGCTTGTTTTAAATATCTTTTAGTCTTTTATTTACAAATTTTTAAAGAATCTTTAAATCTATTAATAGCTATTTAGAATTGTCTTTTTATCCTTTAAAAATATATTTATCTTTAACTAAATATTCTAGCATTATGAAAAGTTACATACAAATTGGTTGAACCATAGTTTATTTAAGCAAAATATTTTATATCATTTAAAGAATTTATGAAGTGAAAGATTAGCTATTATTAAACATAATTCTTCCTATTTAAATATTTCGATATTTAACCTTTTTGTCTATATCCTTATCTATTAAATATAAGAAAGAAATAGACCTCATTCTTCCTATTAATATAATTTAAAATAGAATTATATATCCTTTATATTTTATCTTACCTTCCTTATTATTTCTAGTAAAAATAATATTTTTCTTATTTAAGTATAAAATTAAATTCATTCAGATTCTTTTGTTTAATAAATAAGACAAAACGATAAATTTTTTAATTTAAATTAATTAATGTTCAAGTCATTTGAGAACAAATATATCTTAAAATAAATTTTTACAATAAAATATTTTGAAATTCTTTTGATAAAAAATGAGATCTAACATAATCAGTGAAAGTGGAATAAGTAAATTAAGTGAAGGTTTGTAATAACTAAATTGTTTAGATCAGTTAACATTGAATCTATAGTAATAAATTTATTAAATCAAAAGTTAAATTAAAATTACTTTAAAATTTTCTTAAGCACCTATTTTGAAACAAATATGTTCTACAAAATTTATTAATTTTTTTTGAACACAAATAAAATTAGGTAAATTAAAATTTATAAAAATGGAGCTATTAAATTATTAGAAGGTTTATCATAACTTAATAGTTTAACTCAGCTATCATTATCTCTAAATAAGTTCCAAACCTATATGAATAAAATAATAAAATTAGGACAAACTAAATACGCAATAGAGACGCTATTAAACTAAGAGAAGCTTTATTATTTCTTAGAGTGTAGATCATATAAATTTTATAAATTATTTTATTTAAATTTAAACTTTTTTTTAACTAGCATTTAAATTCTAATTAATCAATTGCTTAAATAAAATCCATCCTAAATTTATTTATAGAAAACAATATTAGGGAAAATAAAATTAATCCCTCTAAAACACCGAAACTAGTGAAATTAGGAGAAGTTTTATTATAATAAAAAAATTTAAGCCATCTAAATTTAGATCTAGCATAATAAATACAATATAAATTTAAATTCTTTTGAATATTTATTCAACAAAAACTCACTTAATTTTAAAATAAATTATTAAATAATAGTTATTAAACAGAAAGTGTTTTTAAAATGGTAGTATATTTACTGAGATAGATTTAATAAGAAAAAATAATTTCACAAAAAAATATTATTTTCTATTAAATTTATCATAATTATTATTATAATTATATTGTGGATAATTTAAAATTAATGGATTATATCTTATTCATATTAGTGTGTTCTGTAAATTTTTAAATATAAGCATAGCGATTTAATTTTTTTTTTTTTGAGTGTGTAAGCTTGATGTGAAGCTATTATAAAAGAAAATTAATAAATGAGAAATTAATTACTTACACTTGGATAAAAACAAAAGTATACACTACATATGAATGAATAGATAAATTGATAGAAATTTTAATAAATTTGTAGGTTAACAAAATTAGGAATTTTTTAAATATCCCTTCATTTTTACTATCCTCAGTAATTATATTAATCGTAAGAGAAATAATTTGTGACATTATTGTCGGATCTAAGGTAACCAGCAGCTATTAAAGAAGGTCCCATAAAAAGACCAAACCAGAAAATAGCATTACCAATAGCAGATCCTTTAAAAGGTTTCATCATAAAGAAAAGAGGAATTTAAAAAAGCATAAAACCGAAGAGGATGGGACGAAGAACTCTAAAGACCATTGCACAAACCCATTCGTGGAGGAGAGCAGAGAAGAAGAAAGTGATGATCTAAGCAGTGAATTTAGAGGTTTTATGATTTTCTAAACATTCAATATAGACATGTTATAGAAGGAATAAATGAACTGGACGATTCCATTTGCGATTATATTCTTCAAAAGAGGTACAATTCCACCAATCATCAAAGAATTTACGATCACCAAAACGAGTTATTTCAGCAAAAACACCTAAAATATTTTCGAAAACAATATAGAATATGCACATATTAAAAGCACAAAGAGGAAGTAGTAATTAGAAGATGAGATCAATCCAGTGGATGTTATTACCCAATGAAATGATAGGCATAACATAATCTGTCCAAATAACATATCCAGCAAGAATGCAAAAAGCTGTCATTATTGATTTAGCAAAAACATACCACAATCTAACCTTATTGCTACGAGGATAGCTCTCTTAGTAGATGAGAACAGGCATCCACATAAAGAGTGTAAAATTTTAAATATTGATATTATGAGGATAAGAGAGACTACCCTTATTTTTATGGTTATTCTCACTATCACTATCTCCATCTGCTGTTGATTTGAAATGACCATTACCTTTTCCATTAACCTTACGATTAGTAATGTCTTGATCCTTGTTTTATTTTTTTGTATTTTCAGTAGCTGGCTCAGCTGAAAAATCTTTAGGAGCTTATGTTTTGTTCTTAAAATTGCTTTACTTTTATGCATTAAGATATTATTCACGATATTTTTTGTTGACCTATGTGTATGAGTGCATTTTCATAAAATGGGAGCAAGCAAGGAAACAGCTAAAAGTAGCATGAGTTGAGCACCAATCACGAGTGAAAGTCATGTAGACTGCATACACGAAAATTGCTAATTGAGTAGTGTGCTAGAAAACCATTGCAATTTTATCATTAATGCCGAAAATAATTAGCTTTTGGAGGATAAATGCAGTATAGCTCCAAGCATAATAGAGAGGCCATGTGATTATGCAAAGTAAGAAATCATTCTTAAAGGTGTCAAAAAGGACGGGAGAGAATAAATATCCTGTCTTGATAAAATTCTAAATAGGCTTAGAGATCAGGAAAGAGAACATAAGGAGATAAAGAGCCATAAAGACACCTCTAAATTTCGATTTACGAATATCAGAATTTTCATCGAATTCATCTAGCATGGATGGACGCAATTAGAAGATTTACTTTTTTGAAGAAGATGATGATTCAGAATCGCTACTTCTAGTTGAATCTTCTAAAACTTTCTTGGCCTTTACAGTTTCTTGTCTTTCCTCGCTTTATTCCTAATCTGGGTTCACTTTTGGTGACTTTTATTTTGTAGAAGACATAATTGGTAGGTTTCTTGTTTATTTTTATAAATATTAAATTGTTGTGCTAAATTATTAAATATCTTTTTTTTGTGAAAGTTTTTAAATAATTAATTTTTATCTTTAGAGTTGAAATCGATTTTGAATGATTTAATGTGTAAAGAGGTTGACTAAATAATATATCATCGATTGAATCATTTTTACCATTCAAATGACTCTGTTAAGAAAATAAATTATATATGGTAATTAAACTTATATTAGAACAAGAAGGAATAACATACATTCTTTTTCTTCATCATTTATCATCATTTACGCAGTATATGTTCTGATATTTCACGATTATTTATCTCATCCTTCTTAATACCACAATTACTCTGAAATTTCGTAACCAGGTAGGTTTATATTTAACAAAAAATAAATGGTCTATAAAAGATAAATAAAAATCAAAGTTGGTGAAATAATTTCTAAGCAATACAACAAATAAAATGAATCAACTTAAATAAATTTTACTATTTTTTACTATTTATATTATGTAGAAATACTATAGATATAGATTAAATCTTAAGTTGCTTGATTTAGGTGATTATTTGGTTATTCTTTATTTAATTTTTTATTTCTATTTGCACCTCTCTACATTTATCTTACAGTTTTTAAGTGAAGAAAACAATTATGATGGAGGAGATGCCAAAACTATAAAGAATCCTTTAGAAAAGCACAGTACACAATAAAAAAGAGAAATTATATCTAAATAACAAAATTTAATTAACTAATTAAAATGATTTTGATAGTATTTTTAAGAGTTAACATTAATCTTTGCAATAGAATAAACTTAATGCTAAATCTTATTATAAAGCAATAGAATTTTCTATCAGTATTCCTATATAGATTAATATAATTTTGTCAGCCTAAAATTATTAAAATTTCTAAACAACAAGAAATAAATTAGAATGATTAAACAAACAAACAAACAAATAAAATCTAATATTTAAATATATTTGCTTTGCAATCTTTAATCATTATTTTCCTCTCAATTAATTGAATTGATTTATGATTTTGTTACAACCACAATTAGATTGAATCATATTTCAATTCTTTTGGCGTAGAACAATAATTTATTCAAACTTAACTTTTTTAATTAATATCCCACACAATAAATTTAGATATTGTAACCCTTTTTCTTATTTGAGCTTAACTCAATTAATCGTACTTACTCTTTTATCATAGGAATTAACTTACTTTTAGATATGTTTTTATTGAGTAGACCTAAGGGTATACAAAATGATTACATATTTTCTTTTAAGAGGGTTAAATTAATTGAATGTAAACAACATATAATAACTAATAACATAAATAATTAAATAGTAAGGGATTAGAATAAATAATTTATGACATCTTTTTTTTTATTTATACTTTATCTATTTTATTTTTAATCGCCAAATATTACTTTTAGACTAAATAATCTTTTATCAATTATTATAAAGTAATTCAAAAAAGTACTGGTTAATTAAAAAGATAAAATGTGAGAATTAATTTTTTGAATTATTAATATGATTTTATATTTTTAAAAAAATTACATCTCATTCATTTCTATGTAAATAATACATTATTGATAATTATTTTCTATAATTTAATTTATTTTAATATCAATGTAGTTCATCATTTATTTTTGTAATAATATAAAAATCTAATATTTTTGATGTAAATAAAGTTAACAAAAAATAAGAATACAATTATATTTATAAAGATTATATAATCTTAAAATTATTGTGGCAAATAAATTGCCTAATTTATTAATGAGATAGATATTGAAAAGTATAATTTATCTTGGTTTTTATTGATTATTTCAAATTATAATCAAGTATTACATCATAATCCATTTTATTTGCTAGCCCAAGTATTTAAACCATCACCACCATTTGTACTTCCACCCATATTCATCTTTTTAACATCAAATTTAGCATTAGAAGCATTTGAAATAATAGAACTTTCCATAATATTTCTCTAGGTAATTTTCTTAGAATCACTAGCTTTTAAGTTTTATAGATCGCTCATGAAGTCATCAATCTTCTATTATTCTTCCTTACTAAAGTTTTCTCTGTTTTTAAAATAATTTGTTAAAATCAAAATAATAATATTAAAATTAAATTTACCTTTTCTCTAAG
Organism: Tetrahymena borealis; assembly: GCA_000260095.1. NCBI lineage: Eukaryota > Ciliophora > Oligohymenophorea > Hymenostomatida > Tetrahymenidae > Tetrahymena > Tetrahymena borealis. Next base: position 835,614 of record JH651243.1, on the reverse strand, counting down.
AATATTTCATTAATTAAAGAGTGAACAGTTATTTTAGACCATTCTCTGTGCAGTAAGAATTTCATAGAAAGAATTGCCTTAAAAAGTAGTTTCTTTTGTAAATAATACTAGGAGAGCTTACTTTTCTAATAAACATAAATAAATAATATTAATTTTAAAAATAATAATTATTAACTATTTACAAGTAATTTTTATAAATCTTCGGAGAGAGTGTATTCATAATCAACTTTAGATACTTTTATCTCTTATTAAACTACATCTTCTTTCTTAACTAATTTTATCTATTGAGGAACTTCGTTTTATTGTTCTTAGTCTTAGGGAATTTATAATTACACATTTTAAATTTTTTCATCTTCCTTTCTCTATATTTTCTCCTACTTTTTCTTCATTAATCTCTCTCTAATTGCAGAAATTTTTGAGACTTCTTCTGGTTGCTAAATCTCTCCTTCTTCTGAATTATTTTATAAACTCTATTTATCTTCTAGTATTTCTTACACTTTTTGTGGTTCTTCTACTTATTGAGGAGGTTCTTCTACTTATTTAGGAGGTTCTTCAACTTGTAGAGGAGGTTCTTCAAAATTTAAGGATTTCCAGTAGGCCGTCTAATCATAAAACTTGTTGAAATGATCTTTTATCTTTTTCATATTTGCTTGGAACTTTTTTGAAGATTAGGAAGTATTAGTAAGCATATTATAAAACTATTGAATAAATTTACCTAAAAGCTATCATCTTTAAATAAAAGAAGATTGACTCTAAAGGTATCTATTATTTTATAAAAATGTCCGTATTCACTTAATATACAATGTTCTCTTTCTTCTATAATGATATTCAATATTACTATCAAGTACTTTAAATCATCTTACTTTCTATAATTTAATGGTATATCTATAAGTTAATAAACAGTCTATTGTTTTAACGATAAAATATTATTAATTCTACGCTCATTCTATAACTAAATGATTTTACATCTAAAATATGAGCTGGCTGTAATTCTTTGATATGCCCTTTGAATAATGTCTTTAGCATCTCTATACATTTAGAAGTTTTGGTTTCTAATTTTATTGCTTTCATTATTTTTTCTAAGGCTACATTTGGCTTTACTAAATCTTATATTAAATAATATTAAATGATAGCTTAATAATAGACTTAATAAAATTGAATTTACTTTTCTACTCTTCAAGCCTTTTTGCTTCATCTTCAGGGTTAGGTTTGATTAGCTTTTAAGGATTCTTTTTGAGGTCATTTATTAGCTATTATTGCTTATTCTAATATTATAGATAAATTGAAGATAATTAACATAAATAGGGCTATTGTCTTTAAGTTTAATGGTTTTACAATTTCAAACTCCTAGAGGAATTGATCTATCTTATTTTCTGATGCAGTATTGTTAGTGCAATCTCTTCTAAAATTTTTATCGAAAAACATTTTCTTTGGTTGAAGCGTAGTGGATATATTTTTTAACTTTTTAATAGGAGATTACTTGATCAAATTGTTTATTTGTTTTGAAAATTATTGAGATTTCGTTTTGATGATATTATATTATTCAATATTATCTATATGTGTCTATTTTTTATATATGAAATTAACACTTAGATGTCTCTTTAAATAATATAGATTTTTAATGGCTAATTAATCTTTCGATTAAATTTACCTTTTAGATAGATAGTAGTAGAGGTCATTTTAAATTTCTAAACATTTATTTAATGTACCAAATTCAATTCAGTAAATCTCTCTCTATCTATTTATTCATTAAATTATTATCTCTAAAATTAGATGAAATTATTAATTTTAATTGGTACTTGAGTACTCTAAATCCAAAAATGTCAACTTTAATAGAAATTTTTAAAACCTATATTTTTGCAACCTAATTAATGAGGATTAATAGTATGCTGTAGGTCCTCATTAATTAAGTTAAAAGTTTTTAAGAGATGAAATTTTTTACTTTAATATGAAAATCAAGAATATTAAATTTTAAAAGAAAGGAAAAGGTTTATAAAAATTTAGCAAATGAGATATTTATATTATTTAAACTAGTTTAAATTAGAGAGATAAAACAAAAATTTAAGATTTATTATACTCTGCTAGAAATCATTATTGAGTTTAATTTATAAATTTAAATCTAAGTAATTAAATGATTATTTGATTTTATGTATTTATAAAGAAGATTGCCTATAATGTTAACTTTATTACTTGTATGAAAAATATGATAGATAATTGAAATAATATTTATCATACTTGATGTTTTCTGATTTCTATATAAAATACATTTAAAATTCAAATTCATCTCATACTTAACCAAATAAATCACTGATATAGTATCAGTGGCTCAAATACTATCTATTAGGTGCTAATCAATTTTTAAATTAATACTTCGCTAAACTTTTTAATAATTATAAATACTTTTTCAGCCAAACAAAAATAAAAAACATAAATTTTGATAATCTGTAAATTCTTTTTTATATTTCCTAAAAAGTAGAAATGAACAATATTATCTCAAATAATAACGAATAGAGACATGGTTCTGATCCCTAATACTATCATTAACCTTACTAGTATACTTCTATTGAGCTTTAGAAATAGCAATAACATTAATAACATTAGATTTAATAACAATATTATCAATAAAATAATGACTATTAATATTAATCTAACCATAATTAACAATCATTAAATTAGCAATTACCTTATCAATATTACTAAATGAATAATAATAGTAACATTTAAAATAATCAACTTAGTATTAACCCAAACAATAATGAGAACTCTTAGTAATTATAAAATACTTAATACTACAATTAGCTTTCATTCTCCTCTCTCGATCAAGAAATAAAGAATAACGAAGCTTAGCTATAATTACTAAAATAAGAAAACGAGTAATTAAATTAAGAAATAAAGGATTTCAATCAAAATGTTTTCTAATAACAGGGTTAACAATACCCAACTTAATTGATTTCACCAATGCTCCTAAATTAAGTTGCTTTAATTGATGATTAGCCAGAGTTAGCTTATTGTTCAGCCACTTTAAATTAACATAAAAAATATTACTCACCAAATGATTTGAGTACTCATGGATTAGTATCATTGCTATAAAGAATTCATAATCATATGAAGCTTGATTATTCTGCTATAACTATTATTGAATAAGCAAATTTATTCAGTGATAAATTTATAGAAGAAGAAATAGTATAAAAATTAGAAAAAACAAATAAGTACTTAAATAAATTAACTATTGCTGGTAGCAAACCCGTATATTGCTGCAATCATTTTCATAAGTTATTAAATAAATATGCTACTGGATTCTGTTTTACTTAGCTATTTTGGATCATTACTTTGATAAGCATTTACACAATTTGTACATTGGTGTCAGAAGGTGAAAATATCTATAATCTAATTTTTTATTACTTTTACATATGCTATTTAACTATTGAATTATCGTTAATCTTTTTTGGAATGAAGTCATGCTCTCTTACTTAATTCAAAATTGCTTCCATCATGTCATTTATTGGATTCTTTATAGGATTCCTGATTACTTCTGTATCCATGTATTCAATGGGAGGCTTTTAAATTCAAAAGTGCCTTGTAATTATTTTTATAGCTAATGTAATTAACATGTTCCTTCAAATGTTCATGATAGCTATCATTTAGATTATGCTTCAAGGTATGAAAAGATTACTAGCCGTAGTTGTATAGATCTCTGCAACAGATCTTATTCTATGATCTAAAAAAATATTTTAAAATTTTAATATAAACCTTACATCTAATAATCTATTTACATTGGTATTTTCATTTATTACTTAAATTAAATTGTTAACAGTCTTCATTGTATTACATACATATTTCTTTTATTATTTTCTAGGTCTATTCAAATTCATTAAAATAGTTTTCATTTTATTAAATTTTAAGGTCTCATCAACAACATTTTTATTATTAAATAATATCCTATATTTTGAGACAACAATATTTATTTTTATTTTTACCCTAATTTTAGTACTCCACTCCATCTATTTTTAGAGTTGTAGGTTGGTATGCTTATATTAAATATTTTTAAGTAGGATATTTAGTAAATTATATTCGTTAGAATTAAAGTAAAAAAAAAGTAATAATATTCTTCTATGCTAGCTAATATTTATTTATTATAATGGATATTTTATATACATTACTAAGCTATTAAAGCAAACAGGTAGAGTAGAATTTATTTAAAGATATCTTTTTATTAAATTTACATCTTATTATTTATAAATTTTACTTATCAGGGATTATCATCTGAATAAAATTAACTTTAAACGATTGATTTTCATTCTTTAGTATTGTTTTGAAAATCTGTAAAAGAAAGCAAACTTAAATCTAAAAATTAAAATTTCTTCGATTAAGTGAATTAAAAAGCAAGATCTGATACATTCCTCACAAATAAATAGATAATTAAATATTAAAATCTAAGTAATATTAATAAAATAAGAAAGATGAGAACACAATTCAAGATTTAACTTATAATTTTATCAATTTTGAGTTTAGTTTTTAGCTAATCTAGTTAAACTACAACTTGCACCACAATCACAACATAACAAGATTGTTCAGCAAATAGCAATTGTGTTTGGAATAAAACAGATTCTTTTACATGTTCCAACAAAATTAATTGTAGCACTTTAACTTCATAAAGTGATTGCTCTACTGATAATTCTTCTAGTTGCAAATGGGTTCAAAATGATAAGCCAAGCTGTACTCTTCAACCTAAAACATGCTAATTAACAAGTGATTAATCATAATGCAATCATCCTAATTCTTGTATTTACACCAAAGGAAAGCCAGCTACTTGTACTGCAAAAGGAAATTTCGGTTGCGATAAAACTACTGATAATAAAACATGTTTAGCCAAATCTTACTGCTTATGGAATGATAAAGTTTGTAATTCTACATAAAAGTGCGAAGCATAGACAAATAAAAGTGATTGCATGAATTTAGGTGATTATCGTACTTATTGTGATTTCACAGTTTAAGAATGTTAAGTAAATTCCAATGCTCAGTAAACATGTTCAAACTTCAAAAATAGTTAATAAAAATGCTTAGACAATGGTTGTGTTTATGATACTGGTGATATTCGTAAATGCCTTGCTCCTGATTCCTGCACTGTTATTATTAAAGACAATGTGGCCTAATGCAGTTCAACAAATTAAGGTGTCTGTACTATCTCAAAAGGATCATGCAAAACTAAGAAAGATATCTGTACTAATACTGCTCTTGATACTTGTAACAACACTGCCTCTTTCTGCAGCTTAGGTCAATGCTATGATAACAAAGATTTTTGCCAAGTAAATGACTGCTCTAACCAACAAGCCTAATGTGATTATACTCCTTTTACAGATTCTACCTGTACTGATAATAATGAAAATAACGAATGTTAGAACACTGATAGTCAAATAAACTGCTTAAGTTTAGGATACTGTAAATATACCTCATCATCTGATGAATGCTAAAATATTCAAACTTGCCCCCTTTTCAGTGAATCTCTCTGTAAAGGTTATGACTCTTGCAGTTGGAATAGCGTCTATTAATGCTAATAAGCTTAAGTTCCAAATTCATACTCTATTATTTAGGGATTTAGTTTGCTAATGAGTTTTATTTTAGTGGCTTTAATTTGAGAATCATTAAACTAAATAGCTGATCTCTGGTAAAAGAAATTTCCCACTATAAAGATCACACTTAATTTTGTATAAGATTTATATTTTCTATTTATTTTAAGCCTGCACCACTACTTTCAACCAATATTAAATGTTAGAATATATTATTATTCATATCTTTTATATAAATAACAATAAAGTAAACTTAGATTTAGAAGGCTTAAAATGAAATAAATCCTTAGGGTAAAATAAAATCAAGCTTATATTTGCTTGAATACATACATGTAGATTAAACATCTGTAACCTAAATAATTTAATTAACAAATTTAATCTATTTATCATTTGATATTAAATTTAACTCAGCATGTCATTTCAATTTTATCTTATTTTTCTATTAATCTTTTGTTACAATAATTTTTCTTTAGATTCTCTTGCTTGGTAGGGGAATTTTTTTACTTACTTTACCTAACAATTATTTGTATTAACCAACACTTACTAAATTTTATTGAGAGAGACATCATCATAGAATATTCAATTAATTTATATGTATTTGATAATCTCAATAAATCATACTTTAATTTATTTTTTACATTTTTCAAGATTTATTATTAAAAAATTTTCTGTACTTTATTTTTACTTACTAATAAAGGATATTATTAGAAGGATTTACATTATTTAATCACATAATTTTTAAATTGGTTACTTATAAAGAGTTGAGACTTCATATCTTTATTTGATTTTTATATTTTTTCAAAGTTGTTTAAAAATCCTTAATTATTCATCTAATATTTATATTAACTTTCCATAGTAAACCTATAAAAAGCAAAAGAGTATTTAAGATAGTTTATTTCTAACAAAAACAATAAAAAGGAATAATAAAAAGAGTGGCATTTTCTTTGATAAAATTAATCAAAAACTTTGTAATCAATTATTTACAAAAATAAACTCAAAAATTCTGAATAAATGACAACATTAGAAGGATATTAATGACGAAAGTTGTAATTTCTTTTATATATAATTTATAAATAGCATTGATAATTAAGTAAACAAAGGAGGTCTATGCAAGATATCTTATTTTCTTTATTCATATGTAACACTTTATAAAGTGAAGATGATTGATTCATTGCTTAACTTAAATAGAAAGGGTGTTAATTAATTTTCCATTTTTATCCATTATTTTAAATGAATTACTCTTTTTAAAAGAAGTAAAAAGATTAAAATCTAATTTGAAAGATTCATCAAAATCCTCAACAAATAATTGAAACTAAGAAAAAGTATATAGTAAAAGATCAATCATAGAATAAAAGCTAAAAAAAGAATATCCATTTATTTTAGTAAAAAAATCTAAATAGAAATGAAGAAAGTTTAACTATTATTATTCTCCCTCCTTCTCATTTAATCAGCATTTGCCCAATAAATTTCTTAAAACTGCGCTACCATCTCCCTATTTTCTGAATGCACTAGATTTGATAATTGTTAATGGTAAAATAACACTGCAAAGAATACTTGTACTTCTTTTTGTAGCTAATAATTGTATGCTAATACATGCTTACCTTAAGAAAGTTGTTAATGGAATAATTAAAAACCTGCAACATGTTCTTCTATTCCAACTGCATGCCCAGCTGATGCAGATAGCACTGATTGTAAAACAGATTTCTGTAATTATACTGCTCCTAAATGCTCTACAATTGCTACTAAATGTCCTTCCTTTACATCTCAAGACAAATGTAATCCAAATGCTTGTGTATGGAATAAAGATATGTGCATTTACAACACAACTAAAGATACCTGTTCAACTCTTGCAGTAGATCAATGCTCTGATCCTTTCTGCTAAAAAGGTAAAAAGTGTACTGCCAAATAGTAATAGTTCAGTAAAGGATAGGTTTCTGACGTTGATTGCTCCAAACTTACAGTAGATGAATGTGCTAATTAAGCTGCTGATTGTGTACTAGTTGATATTTGCATGGCTAATAATGCAGGTTGTAATACTGCTACAGAAGAAGGAACATGTAGTGAAGGATAATTTGCTACTTTTTGTTCATGGTAAGTTGGTACCTGTAATTCAAACCCTGATTTTTGCACCAAAGAATGTGATACTGATTTCTGTAATATTGATGTGAAATCTAATTGCTAGTTTAATAGTAAATCTACTACTTGTTAGAATTTTGGTAAAGTTTAATGTTAATCTAATGAATTTAATAAATTTTGCTAATATAATAACATCGTTCCTGGATATTGTAGCTCAGTAATTAACTGTAGTATGTATTAGGAATCCCAATAGTCATGTAATTAGCAGAATTAATTCTGTTACTTTACTCTTGGTGGTATTTGCTCAGAAGTTTCTTCCAGCTACTAAATTCATTTGGCTTTCTTCTCTGTGTCAGCTATCTTATTAGCAATAATTTCATTCTTCTGATATAAATATCTAATCTTTTATTATTTCTATATATAATTGTTTATATCGCTTCAAAATTTTAATTATTCAAGCTTATGCATAAATTTCATTTAAATTTAATTTAAATTATTCCTAAAATACATACTGTAATAGAATTTAGACAATAAGTCCTTTTCAATTTTTATTTCATATATTTAAATCATTTATTAGTTTTTCGGCAACATATGAATGTCTAAAATTCTTTTTGGGTCAAATTTAATCTATTGTTATAACCTTCAGCCACATTATTAGTTGTAATCAAAGCTGGCAATTGAAAGAAAAATTTAATAATTTCATTTAATAAAATTTCAAACTCATGAAAAATTTTTAATATTATATTTAAATGTAAAATCTATCAATAATTTCCTTATTATATCAAAATAATTGCTATCTTTTAATTTAAAAAAGAAAAGATTTATTAATATGAACTATTAAAATCATTAATGTTTCTATAATAAAACATAAATAAGTAAATTATATACCTAGAATAACTAAAAAAATTATCAGTATAATGAATTTATAAATATGTTGGTTATAATTATGTATTGACACCCAAAAAATTCTAAAATTTTGTAGGGGGGGTGTTAATTTATGAGAACTTACAGTATAGTGTATTTATATAAAATATTATAATCTGCTTATCAAATGAATTTATATTACATATAGTTTTTAATTTAAGTTCTTTATTAATAAAAATAAGATAGAATAGGATCAATTTTTACAGATTTATATATTATATAGATATTTGAAGAATCAAAGTAAAGTAAGAAATAAAAATCAAAATATAAATTAACCTTTCTTTCAAAACCTAATATTTTAAAATTACAGCAAATTAGTATTTAAGGTGATAAAGAAATTAAATTAATATAAAGATTAATTAAAAAAGAATTTATTGTAAAAAATTTACTAACAATCATATAAATACATAGAAATACATAATATATTATGTTAGTAATTTATTTTTATCGTCAAATAAAATAAAAAGGATTAGGTTCGCTTTAATTTATAAAACTACTCCCTTCCCTTACATTTCTATCATCAAGATTTGAATGTCCACTAAATATTCAGGGAAAAATGAATATTTTAAATTAAAATGTAGAATTAAAATAATACATATGTCAGCTTTTAGGTAAAATTAAAAATTATTTAAATATGCATATTTTAGCTATAGAAGGATGTTTAAATCTATTTATCTAAAAATTAAAAATAAATGATAAATTAATAAATATTGGGAAAGACATACTCTTTTGCAATGTTTCCTTAATTTTCTTATTTATTCTTGGTTAATTTTTTAATTAGTGTACCTTCTAAAATATTATAATAATAAATATTAATATTAATATTGATAGTTTATAAAAATATTTAAAAATTTTACTTTCTTTTTAAATTAAAAGAATTAGACTAATACAAGTAAATAATATTTTGACCAATATTCATTAATATATTTGATAGTTTTTTTATAAATATTTTACGCACTATTAAATTAAAATTAAATAAATAAAGATATAAGTAATCATCGAATAGACGTAGCTGTTATTACATTCTGTTTTATAAAATAATAGTATTAATTTATTTTTATTAGTAAAAATTAATATAGTCTTAATTACTTCCTATATATTAATATTAACAATAAAATTAATATAATTCAAATTCATGTTTATCTATTCTCCCGTTAATAATATCTTATATATAGATAGTAGTTTCTTTTTATCTTTATAATTTTCATCCCTAAATGATTCTTATTTTAAAATAAATATGGATAGTATTTTAAAAAATCTTGGTTTTCTAATATTCTATCTATACAGTCTTACACACTATTTATTTTATTAAATTGTTTTTAAATAAAAATATGTAAATTTAATTATTATTTCTAAACTATTCACTAAAATAGTATAGTTTTTCTTAGAAATTTAAAGGTCTAAATCATTTTATAGTAAGATAAATTTTATCCTTAATCGGAATTTAATTTTTTTGCAGTGATATTATTACTTGCTATTTTAATTTGAAATAGATTAAAATGGTTGTTAAGTAAATTAATTATTTATGAATAATGTGAGTGATATTAATTAGTTAGTAATTTTGTTCAAAAAGCATGCTTTATTTTATTGATTCCTCATTTTTAGAAATATTCTATAATTTATTTGAATATTTTGATGTTTCAAATTAAATTTCTTGTTTGAAGAATTAGCTTTGAAAATTAAATCGAAATTTAATTTTGTGTAGTGATATTATTACTCTCTATTTTAATTTAAAATAAATTAAATCTTATTATTATAATTTAAAAAAGAATAATATCATTTACTGGCCCTTCTAGTTAATTTTGATTAGGTTAAATTTCCTTTTGATTTTAAGTAGAAGAAACATGAATTAGTTTCTATGTTGTAAGCTATTCTGATTATTTTTATAGCCCTTATTTCAACTTATCGACGATATTTTTGTAATCTTTCAATTATGAAGATATTTAGATTTCTTAGTATTTAAGTACTTAATTCTCTTTTTGTATTAATGTCAGTTAGTTTTTCAATTATTCAATTTAGTTCATTGAAGCTTTATCTGTTGGGATTTATTATGTACTTTATAGCAACATTTTTTCATTAGCCCTTAAATAAATTAGTAAGTATATATTCTCATAGCAAGATTAATAATTATAATTAATACATTATTGGTAAATAGCTTTTTTCGGATTGTTAAATAATTTCAATTTAATTCTTATAAATTTATCTTAAAGCCTAAGGTTATCCGATTAAAGCCTCATTAAATCTATCTTCTAAATTTAGAACAATCGAAACTATTCCTTTCAACATTAGAAATGTATCATATACACTTATCCTTTCTTTAGGAATGAATTTAGTTAATCCTAACATTATTTTTTCAAGTCCATTTTAGTAAGTGAATTAGCTGAATCCATTTGGGAATTAAAGAACTTCATCTTTTGTGGGAACTTTTCTTGCAACTTCTGTTAGACCAAAAAGCAGTCCATACATGATATAACCTAATATTTATAAATCCTTTAATCATTATTCTTTATTAAGAATATTAATACCCAGGGAAAAAGCTTCACTCTTATTTTAAAAAAAATATTTTAATAAATTTAGAATACATTCTTATTAGTAGTTAACAAAAATAAAAATGATAGTTTTATTCATTTTATTAGAATCAAAAACTACTATAAAAATAAGAAATAAATTATTTTACACTTTTGCTTGGCTTTTGAGCAACTTAGATTTTAAGAGCTACATACTTTGCTTGGTAATAATCTTATACTTCTGGAGCACAATAAAGCATATTCCCCATCTTTTATAGTCATAGAAGTAATTTGTTAGATTTTAAGAATAATTAGATAAACTAAAATACATATTTATCTTCTCCGTAATAGGAATCGCTTTAAATTTTATTTCCTAGTCCTAAATCAGCTGTAATATTATTAGTATGATTAAAATAATCTTTAAGGCTATGTTATTTTATTTTACCTACTACAGCATTATTGTTATAGTCAATCAATATGTTATCTAACTTCATATCTTAAACTAGGAACCCACTCTAATGGATATGGTTTAGACCTTCAGCAATATCTTTAGAATACTTTATAGCAGAAATTTCATCTAATCTTCCTCCCTCTTACTCAACAAGATTTTAAAGGGTTCCTAAATTTTGTAATATTGTAAAAATATTACACCTTAATCTTTTAGATACCTTTGCATTCATTGAGGACTATAAAACACATTCGATTTCCTTCAATAAATTAGACGAAATTCAAAGTATGAGGTGATCCTTTGCATTTAATTCTCATTTAGATTTCATTATCTAAATTTTACTTTATCTTATCAGAAACCATTCCTTTAGAATCTTTAACTACAACTCCTTTGATTACATGTCTCACTTGGGTTTGATTATCTTTGGCAAGTATTGTATATCCCTATGCTCCAGCACCTAAAAATCTAAACTCTGAATATCCATAAATAGATAATTCATCTTTCATCATATTATACATTTCTTTATATTCTTTATCACATTTATCTTGTATTTAGCTCACTTTTAATAAGAGTTTTTATAATTAGATTACTCTAGATCCTCATTAATTATCACCCCGTTATATTTTCACCAATTTTATTTAATTCTTTCTTTGTAATTATTGAATTCTAAAAAGTGAGGAGGGGATGGTGGTAATTAGTGAGGATCTCAAGTATATAATAGATTGGAGAAAATATAGTTAAAAACTAGTTAACTACAAAAAATATTCCTTTCAAATTGTGATAAAAATGTAAAAATAGGGTTAAATATCCTTAATTTAGATTGATTTTATCTGATTTTAAGCCTCATATATTCAAAAAGAGGTAAATATTTATTAATAGGAAGATCTCTTATAGAATTTTTGATATTATAGAGATATATTTATAACACAAATTTTATTGAAAAAAGGATATGCTTGTTAGAAGAGAACTCATATTAATGTTTGTTTTATATAAATTTAATTCTCCTTAAAAACATGAATTTATGAATATTTACTAGCTATAGTAAATCATTCTATTTTTTTATTGAAATTAATTTCATTAAAAGATCTAAGATGATATTATCTATTAATCTGACATTTTGATATTAAGATTATCAAAATTGAATCTTAAAATTGTCATTTCTTTTTTAAAAATATATTACTCATCATGAAATCATTATTAAGGATAGCAATTCCTTTGCTCTAAAGGAATGTTTTATTTGCTTATCTTTTTTCTAGATGCTCTACGAGCATTTTAGTAATTTCTTTCTCTCCTCTATTCATTTTTTTGATTTTCTTTTATCCTTATTTTCTACTAAGTTAATTAACTTTATTTTTTTGTTAGAAATAATGTTTGGTAATATACTAATATCTTTTTAATAAATATATCTGCCAAAAAATGATCTATTATAGATTTTTATAGTAAAATCCAATTTATTAACAATTATTATTGTTACTTAATACAAATGATTTTAGGTGAATTTTAGAAAAATAAAGTAAATAGCTTCAGTAAATAAAATATTAAATTTTCTTTTTAAAATATTTCATTTCAAATAGAAGATTTATTAAATCTTAACTACAATTTAAGAAAGAGTAATTCTAAATTAAATTAATAATTAAATGACTTTAGTTTTTAAAATGATATAAATTAATAATAATACCAATATTAATAAGAATAATTTTTTATACAAATATTTTATTTATCTTACAATTTATTTTTCATCAATTTTTACTATTAAAACCTGCATTTCTGTTCAAAAATTTTTTAGGATTTTATCTAAAAAAAGAATTAAAAATAAATAAAAAACTTTTAGATTAATTCTTGCAGTATATAAAGAATTATAAATAATTAATTGAAGATAAATATACTCTCAAAATGGTTAAATATTTTAATATTAAGATATAAAAATATATAAGAATTTAATACATTTTATTTAATTTGATAATACCAATTACATTCATTCATTAAATATCATAGTAGATCATTACAAATTTGATGCTCTTCAAAAATAGAAAATCCTCGATCATTTCTTTGCTGTTACTATTGTTCTTCTTAATTATTTTATTACTATTACTAGTGAATATTGTTGTAGTTATTATTTTAGAGGTATTGATCGTTTTAGTATTAGTTTTATTAATTTTCATTATAGTTATTTTATACTTATTGAATTTAGGCTGGCTATTAGTACTGTTGCTCAATATAGTTAGCTTTTTCTTATTAGTAAACTTATTCTTGTTGTTAAATTTATTATTACTCTTACTAATGTAATTGATCCTAAGGTTATTGATTTTAAATTGGTGTAGTTTAATTTTAAATCTATGGTTGTTCTAAGTTTCCTTAATTTTCATTTACAAGAGAAAAAACTGGATATTTGGAAGCAATTTAAGGATTATTCGAGGGTATTGATTAAGGAGAACCACTTTTTTAGGAAATAAAAGCAGATTACTATTTAATAGCCTCTTATTTTTATTCAATTTATTATTGTAAAAGTTATTGTTACTACTTTAACAATTCGAGTTATTCTAATTATTACTTCTAAAGTTGTATGAACTATTCATTTTGTAAATCTGTTTCATCAAATGAAGGTTTTTTATTTAACTATTTAGGTTCATCTTTCTTTATATGTAATTAAGCAAATTGCTATTCAATTTTTTTAATTTCGTCTTAAGAGAGCTAATCATTTTGAATAGGGTTTTTTTCAATTTACTAAGACTATTTGTTTTATTCTACTTATTACTGAGGAAGTTTCTTTTCATCAATTTTGTTTTTAATTATATTTTTATCTAAAGCAACTTTATTAACAGTCTGACATCTAGTACAACAAATTAATTCACTGACTATAGTATTTTAAAATAAAATTAAAATAAAGAATGTAGGAAGTAATATTAAATATCATCATACTTCCTGGTTCATAGAGAACTCTTGCTTGACATCTACCACATGAGAACATTGAATAGATAGGAACATGTGGTTTAGCTAAATTTATATTAAAATAAGTGTTGATTTTACTTTTAACTAGAATTTATATTACCTTCTTAAACGTTTTAACAATTGTAACATTAGAATTTCTTTGATGACATTGGAATTCTTTGCATAACGAAACAGAATTAACATTTGACATCTAATTTTCTAGAATAAAAAGTTAAATTGGAAATCTATTTAATTTTCCTTTTTACTGTAAAATATTAAATTTTTATCCCAAAAATTAATAAGCTATTCCATAAAAACATTATTTTCTCTATAAGTTAAAATAAAAATATTACCCAATCATCTCTTAAGGAACTTACTATTATGGCGGTCTAAATTATTATTATTGATTAAATTAAGACTATTACAATTAAGGAGGCATATTAGGGTGGCTATTCGCTTACACTTACTATAATTTAGAGTTCTATATTTGTTCAAGTATTTTTTACTGCATTTAAACTTACTATTAGAATTCATTTTATGACATTTATTCCATACCAAATTATGAAGCATTTTAAGGATAATACATATTTTATTAACTACTAAATACTTGTTAACCATAAGCAGCACTTTGCATTAATTATTGAGGGAATTAGTTAGAAGGAACAGGGAATTACTGTATTTAAGGATGATAATTATTATGATGTGGGTTTTGAACTTAGGGTATTGGTTATTTATTGTTTACCATTTAAAATTATTATCCAGCTTATAAAGGAACTTGTTATTATTACCTTTATCCAAGCTAAGGGTAGGCTTGCTTTTCTTTTTAATTTTGGTTATTATTGTTATTCAAAAGATTTTTCTTTGGAGCCCTTTCTTCGTCACTATCATCCTAAATTGAGTAAGGATCTTCAGATTATAAACTTTCGTATTTCTTTCGAGCTTCGGTCTCAGCGTAAACAACATCTAATAAAATAAATTTAAAAATTATTTAATGCTGTAAACTCTATTAATGAAGAATTTAAGAGAGATAACTGAAAAAATTTTAGTTGATAACAATCATTTTTGAAATAAACAAATTAATTACTATCACTAATATCATCTAAATTAACATAACCGCCTCTGGAAGTTTGATTGTAGGTAGAATTCATATCATGTAATTCAATACCTGCTTAAGTCTAATTTGCATCAGTAAATGTTAAATTTGGATTATTATTATTCAATAGCTAGCGATTCATCTTTGAATAGTTTATTTACTAAAAATCTTCTTTTAAAGTATTTCTTTCCACTTCTAATTTTTTATATATTAATAATAAGTATAAACATATTCAATTCAATAAAAAATAGAAAGAATTGAAGAAGGGTAATTAAATAAAAAAATATCTAATAATTTGCATTTGCTATACTTAAACACATTGAAATAATATATTTTCCTTTTTTGATCATTAATTTAAACTTTCCATTCATGATAAGCAAAGGTGAGTTGATTGATTGATTATATTTTCAATTGATTTCATAAAATCCATGGTTTTTGTGGTATTAACATTATTTATTTACTCAATTTCGAATATAGTAACTCTCATTTGTCTTATCAGGCTTTCTGATAATCACCTTTACTCTGGATTAAATTAATCAATTTCATTTTTAAAATTAAGATATACAGATTTTGTAAGAATAATCTAAGAGAAAAAATTATAATCATTTAAATTTGAATTATATTTTTTAAAATTTTAATTTTATTGAGAACCTTCATGCAAAATATTTAAAATTTATTAATTTCTATTTGATTGTTAAAAAAATATTAAAAATTGATTAGGCTTTTAATAATAAAATATTTATTTGAAGATTTTGTTTTCAACAAACACTTTTAAACTTTTTTACAATTATCAACCAATAATTAAATTTATTATTTAATAATAAATTACCTTTTTAAAATATAAATTGAAATATTATAAAAAATTATCAATTATTGTCTTTATTATAAGTGATAAGATATTTACAATATAACTTATTTACAATATTTTTTAAGAATTAACTATTTGATTTTATTATTCAAGTCTTTAAATTTAATTTTAAAATTAAAAATAACTTCGTGTTATGGCTAAAATATATAAAGGGTTTTACAATACACATAAGTTTAGATAAATAAAATATGAGAAGTGATTGTTTTCATAAATAGGATAAGATTAAAATTGTTTGATTTTCTTTTGCCCTCCTACATAGAAAATTAATAAATCTGTAGACTTCTTTATAGCTTAAAATAGATAATTGCTCTGAATTGATCTTGAGAAAAATAAATTTAGTTAAACTTAATACAAACAATTAAATATAGTATCTAATAAACATTTATTTTACAAAATCTATTAATTAGCAGTCAAAAGTTTATTCATTTCTTTTCAAAATCTTGGTAGTAAGCTGTGAGAGCTTTATTTAAACTTTTTTCATTTGTTTCATCAACATGAGGTCTAAACGTCCAGATGTAAATATAATATTTAAATAACTTTATAGAGGAATGATCAATTTAAAAGAGACCATCATCAGATGTGTTTTCTTACATGAATTAACCTATTTCATTAAGAAGCTATTCTTTTGTTATAATATCTTCTTTTAATTGAGGAATTAATACTAGTAGCAAGTTCACTAATTATTCAAATATATAAATGATATTAAAAATCAATTAATTAATTAAGCAAGATCTTTTTAATTTACATATTATTTATATGTTCAAGATATTTGGAAACTAAAACACAAGATAATCTATCACTAGTTATTTCTAGCTTAAAATGTCTCCTCCAAAGCAGTCATCTAACACTTTCTACAAATTTATAAAATTCTCTTCAATCATGCCCATAAACTTTTTCTACAATTTATAATATCAAGATGAAAATATACTTATTAAAATTATTCATTAAAACTTCTTTAAATTTTTACCATCTTTTAGTGTATTTGTGATATTTCATCAAGCCTTTTCTAATTTTGAATCATAATTTTAACGCATAATTTCAAATCTAAAGAGCCAAATAGCCCAAATAAATCATCCTTTTCTTCATTTATACATCTATATAAATTAAATAATCTCATTAGTTTTATTTTCATTCAGATATTTGTTTGGATATATATTATTTATAGCTAGCTAAAAAAGATGTTACTAAACATCATAGAGTGAGACTATGATATCGTCAAATATCTTTCTACCTTCTTTGCTCAACTTTTCTAGTTTTTCTATTGATGTTTCAATAGATAACAGCTAAGTTAATAGGATTTCCTTTTTCCACTCATAAAGTCTTCCTTCCTGCTTATCTTTATCCATTTTAATAAAATTATATTATATTTTGCTATATATTTTTCTTTGAAGTACTAAATTAAGTAAACTATAATTTTTGATACATCCTAAATTAATTATCAATTGCTCTAAATATATATCAAAAATTCCGCAAATCTGAATGTATAAAAAAAGCTGAATATTGATTGATTGATCTTAGTTTTTTCTTTTTATATTTTTAACGTATATATTTATTGAAACATAAAACATATTGATTTATCACCAGTAATAAATTTATTTTAATAAAAATAGAAAAGAGTGGAGGAGATTTAGAATTAAGAAGAAACTACTAAAAAGAATAAATGATATATATAATAGAGTATTTACAAATAGAATAATTAATGTTAGTATTAGAATAAGAGGACTCAAAATATGTTAAATATTGATTTTTTATTATCATTGTGAGAAAATTCATCAAGTGAAGCTAAAATTCTTTATGATCTTTATATCATGTCTTTATAACTGTCTACCATAACTTAGTATTCAGCATATATTTCAGGAAGTTAAGTCAATTTTATGTTGGATAAGTTTTGATTTACGAATTTTAAATTCAATTACTCATCTATGTTCATTTTTGTATGTAAATCTTGCATTTATTTTCCTACTTTCTTGAGCATTTAAAGTGATTAAGCACTAGTTAAGGATTAATTCACCCTCTTCTATTCAAACTCATGAAGATATCCTAATTCTTTATACTTGTCATAATTCTTACTATATAATTTGTCAAATAAACTTTCATTGATTTTAAGCTTTTAGGCATCAATTGAGTCTATAAATTCTAATGCGCTTTCATAAGTTGCAAGATAATATTGTTCCATTCCTTTAAGTCTCCATTTACAACGATATTCCCTGATAAATAAATATTTGTGAGTTATTTTAAAATAATATAATGAATTAGATTAAGTATTTACTATGTAAAGAGTAGATTTGCATAAGGTCTCTCTGGTTTTGCTTGTATTATTGTGAATATCATCATTGGTAGTAATTAATCTGCTCCAATAGGAGTAGTAGGAAAGACACTCTAAACAGCTTCTATTAGTATTAAAGATACACAAGAAAGATTAATATAAATATATATTAAAAAACGTAAATTCTTGTATAAAAAATTACTGCTTAACAAAGTATTGGCAGAAACTATAAAATTAAGTTTTTCTTTTGGCGTTTTGACTTAATCTACTTTCTGTATACCTAAATTTTATGTAAAAATAAAGTATGAGTATTATAATTACTAAATATGATTTTTTCTATAGTTTACATTTAATGGCCTTTGTGTAGTTTGGATGTTTTAGCACAGCAGAGTCAATATCAAACATATTAAGTGTGATAAACTCATATACTCTAAAGTAAAACTCTATTCTTTTATCTTACTTTATTGGGTATTTTGAGATTAGCCTATTTTAAAAATAATTAAAATGAGTGATATATAATCCTAAAAAATTATTAATTACAGGTCATGCAATGGCTTCATAACTACCACTTCAATCGACTCACCATTTAGTTTTTATACAGCTTAATTTTCTTAGAACAGCTATTAAAAGACATGTTCAAATTCATATATGTGATCTTAAATGTACTCTGGCATATCATCTTGAATTTTAGGGTTTTATTATACTTTTCTGATGAACCTATTTGAAATAATTATAGAAAAATCAATCACTATTGATTAGAATCAAAGTATTTAAGTTACTCTATAATTTTTTGCTTCAAATCTACTGCTATTTCAGTTTTTATCTTTTCAGTAAATGTTACTTTGGCTTCCTCCTCTTGGGAATTATCTTGAGAATCACTTCCACTTGAATTAGAGTTATTAATAATTCTATATCCTTATTTTGAATTGCTAATTATAGATGCTTAGTTGTCAGTACCCTCTTAAGAGATTTCTTTTTTGGTAGCTTCAACTATTTCTTTATCATTTTATTCTTCATTGCTACTATTACTAGCTATAGCATTGCTAGTTGTACTAATATTATCTTAAAGATCTTCTGGAATGCATTCATATTAGCTTCCATCACTATTTTTTTCCTCTACTATTTAAACCTCGCTTGTGTCGGAGCTCATTTTAAATATTATCTTTCTTTCAGTTATTTAAACTTTTAAATTACTCTTAAAATTCCACTTATCCTTATGTTATTCAATACACTTTTGTTTCTTCAATTAATTTTTTTATCAAATTTTAATTTTTAGATCACAAATTTTTTTTTTGTAAAAAGTAAAAAAATTTTTGCTTACTAAGAAAGATCCTTAATAGTTTAACAAAAACATCCATTCTTTAAGAAAAGGTTAAAATTTAAAAACGTTTAATTGGTTCATAAGCAATTAATTCATTAATTAATATATTAAAATTAATAATTGAAGTATTTTTAGAATTATAAAATGCTATTCTTAGTCAATTATTTTAATTTTTTTGAAATAAAAAGTACTAAAATTAATTTAATTTAATCTATTTTTTTTAGGTTTATTGATCAGAAACACTCTAAGTTTAAAGGAGAACTGTTATTATTATTATTATTATTATTATTATTGTAAGAAATAATGAATCAATCATATTGAAAGAGTAATTAAATAGTATGTATTTGGATACGTAAGATGATCAGAAGAAAATAATTAAAAACAACAAAAATTAACTTAAAGGATGAAATGGTAATTCACAAGATCATTGGAACTATGAATATAAGTAAATATATATTAATATATAGCTTAACAGCAGTCAAAGGAGAAGAGGGAGAAGATAGAGAGAGATAAAGCATACAGAAGATTTAATAAAGTCTAGCTCTTCTCTATGCCAATATAGATAGACAGGCAGACAAACTATCTATGAGAAGGAAAAGAGGAATAAATAATTAAAAATACTCAAAAAAAGAATATAAGAAAGAAAAATTAAATAATAAAAACAAATAATTCATATATTCATCAAATTATCAAAATTTTCAAAAGTTAATTAGCATTAAAAAGATAAAATCACCAGTGAATTATAAAATGGTTAACGGAGGCTGCCCCTTTTCAAAAGATCCAGAACACAAGATCACCCCTGTAATCCTAGGTTCCCATTTAGCTGCTTTGAATTTAGGTTTAATGATTGCATACGTTGCAGATTTCAAATTAGTTGGTTCCACTTTGAACATTTTAGCTTTCTCCTTACTTGCTTGTTTAGTAGTAGTCCAATTAAAGAAATTCTTAGGTGTCGAATTTAAGACAAAGGAATCTTGCCAATCATCTTCCTCTGAATCTTCATGCTGCAACGTTGATTTCAATAACCCCGAATCTATTAAGGGTCTTTACATCCACTTATACACCTGGATCAACAACGGAGTTCAAAAATTCAGAAAGATTGTTTTACTTCAAGACAAGTTGTACACCTTAAAGTGGTTAAGTATCCTCTACTTTGCCACAAAGATTGCTTACTTCTTGGGTGATTTCGGCTTCTTGTTTGTTGCTTCCAACATTGCTTGTGTTACTCCTTATGTACTCCAAAATCACAGTGAATAAATTAAGGGAATTTACCAAATGGTTTAGGAATTAGTCCTCTCTAAGGTTTCAGTCATTGCTGATAAAATCCCTGGTAAAGCTAAAACTGCTTGAAAAGTGTTGTCGAAGAAATAAAGAAATAATAATAAATATGCATTCTTGATTTGTTGATTTTAATATAAATATGTATCAAAAACGAATAATAGAGAATACAAATATTTCCTTTTAATAATGTCGCCTAAATATTGAAATTCCTGTAAAGTTTGTTTATGTCCTTTTATTTGTTTGAAATTGTTCTTTCATTAATTGTTAATATTAAAGTCAATACACAAATCTGATTAGCTTTCATTTTATAAAAAATATTCTATAACAATAGTTTACATGAAAACAATAATGTCTCAGACATAATTTTGCATCTCCATTCATGTATCCTTTGAAATTTTAGGAAATTGCCTAAGTTATTTAGAGCTTATATATTTATTCTTAAGTTAGCCCTTGATTTCTCTTTCCTTCAACAATTTATAATGAGTTGATAAAAAATATCTCTTAAATTAGGAGAAAGAAGATAGATAATCAATTAAATAATGAATTATTATTTGATTTCTTTCTTTTATCTAATATTTATTATCAAAGCAACAATAAAGAAAGAGAAAATAAAATTGAATGCAGAAAATCTTATCAATTATATAATTTCTAATAGATATGCTTATGCTATTTGACTGAGCAGTCAAATTAAGCCTAAAATAAAAGACTTCTCCTTGCATATCATTTATCTATTTTATATTTTACAAAGATACATAAATCCTACCAAATATGTTATTTTTAAGCCCTAAGGTAGGTTATTGCAAATACTTTCATTATCTTTTCCTTAATGATTTTATCTGTAAGCTTGAGTTGACAAAAGTTTTATACTTTTAAGAAAATGGTTTTTATCCAAACAACATAAATTTATCAAGATAATTTTTATATCCAAACATACATAATTCTTTGAATGCTGGATAATTGAATAGTGAGTTCATTTGATAGTGCTTAATACTAAAAAAATCAACATTTCTTAAAAATCTAATTGCTAAATAATATTGATAATATAATATAAATAAATCTCAATAAATACTTCTAAAATTTAGTATTCATCATAAATAATCCTTTATTCATTATTAAAATGTAAATTTATTAATTTTAAATTAATTTTAATTAAAAATAGGTTACAATACATATAAATAATATTATTATTACAATAATAAAAAACCTACTTCAAGAGCAAAATAAATTCACATAAAGTTAAGGAATAAATTGAATTAATTATCATGATTAGAGTGATGGGCTGTTTAAGAATTCTAAAGGATTTTTAATTATATCTTACAAGTGGTCAAGGTGTACCATTTTAATTATAGTATATTAAATATCTCTATCAAATTAGAATCTATTCACACAAATAATAGAAATCAAAGCACTAAACTCTAGAAATGGCCTATCTTACTTGAAAATATAAGGACCTTTTTAATTCAGTAGGAATTAGATAATCTTTTAAATCTCTTCAAATATTTCTTTCATTATAGGTTCGAAATATTTTACATCAAATGCATTATTTATGGTTGCTATTGTTAGCTTTTCTAAGAACTATTATGCTTAATTTTCAGTATATTAATGAAAACTCTTTTTAAGCCAATTATAAATTATATTTTTTTTAGATACGAGTCTATCTTTAATCTACTTAATCAACTGTTCTTCCTAAATATATTGCTCCTAAAACTATACTTCTATTTACACCTCTTCCCTTTAGTCCGATAAATAAATGCCATACAAAAGTAAACATTATGTACCTTTATTCAAGATTGTAGAAAAATATTATTGAAACTCAACTGTTAAGATATCCTCATATTTCTCAGTATATAAATCAAAAACTCTTGCTATGCATTCTAGCATTTATATCTATCTTTTTCTTTTTATCGAAGAGTAATCTTACTTAAATTATATGCTCATATATGCTTCTTTATAATATAGATATTTTTGTAAACTATTTATTTATAATTATTTCAATTAAATCGCTTTTCAATAACCACACATATAAATTAATTATTTTAAAAATGTATTTAACGTTAAAAATAAGTAGAGATTAGGAACAGGAAGGAAATGATATTTTTGGTGGACATAAATTCTTATTATAATTTAATTGGTGTTTTTTAATTTATTACAAAATTTAAACAAAAGTAGAAATAGATTAGTTTTAATGGTGGTGATTATCTTTTTTACATAAATTTATGACTGTAACTATTAATGAAATCTTACTAAATCATTATGATATTTGTAAACATTTAGATAATTTATAAATAATTCAAAAAAGTTTAACTAATTAGTTGACAAATAAATAAGAAAAATGAATTAATGGATTTCTAGATTTCATTTTTTCTTTTATGGCATGAAAGCATATTATGGAATGAATTATTTCAATAGATTTTTAGTGAAATCTAAATCCCTATCTACTCTCTAATTAATGACATTTGGATCTTTTTTAGCTGGGGGAGGATTATTAAGATTCTTTTCATCTTTTTTTTATTCTTATCTCAGTTTTTCTTCTTCATCTTTCTTACGTTGTTGGATAATAAACTGATTAACAATAGAAGACTGATTATTTTATTTATCCTCTTCATCTTCTTCATCATCACTGAACTAAGGAAGATTAGATTTTTTCTAATTTTTATTAATTTCCTCTTCTTTTTGTTCTTGCTACTGAGCTTATTCTTCTGAGAATTTTTCTATTTGCTTACGAGCTTCTTCTAAATTCATATCCTTTAATCCAAAATCTCTTTTGAGTTTCATATCTTCAATTTAGAAGGATTCAACAATATCTTTATAATAAGGTTCTGAGAAAATACTTGTAAGTTCTTGCTTTACAAGGTCAGAGTATTTACGATGTTAAACTTCTTCACTTTCAAAGAAATCTATTTGTAATCTTATTGATGTTTTCAAGAATTTTTCAATAAAATTTGTAGAGAATTTAGAATCTTATGTTAATAATTTCAATTCAAAAGGAAGATTATCTTGAAGGAATTCTTCATATTTTTCAAGCAATGTTTCACCTAACTTTCTACCAATTTCCTATTTAAAGTTAGTACAATGCAGATAGCGTGCATTTGAAGAAAATGAAGATGTTCTAGGTTTACTCATAACAACAGTTTAGAAAATTTTTGAGAATAAATACAAAATCATAAGAGTTCTTGTACTAAAGGCATTATAAAATTTAATAACACAATTTTGTGATTCAGCTAATAGATTACAAATCATTGTTAAATCAAATATCATTCTTTTTTAACACTCCTTTTCTTACTCAAAATAACCTTCAGCTGATGAACAAGTACGTAATCCCAAATATAAATCCAATCCTTCGTAACTTATATCTTACTCCTAAGCTTATTCCTTTATTGTGGTGATATAATTACGAACAGATTCTGCACTATCTATATTAATTTCATCAGTTTCTTTTACATAGATATCAACATCAGAATAACGAGGAGAATTCTTAAGATTCTTTTATTTATTAGTGTGTTGAAGCCATACAGTTAAAATAGAAGTCGTCATATTCAATTCAATATCTTTCTTTAAATATTCAATATATCCTATGTTCTCAAAACTTCCAAAGACATGATAATAAGAACTAACCTAACTATTCTTTTTTACAAATCCAGTTAGCATCCTAAGCAAATTTTAGCACTTAATTACCTTCAAATTAGAATAATGCTCCATTTTTATCTATTTTTAAATTTTAATTCAATATTAACTTAAATAAATATTTTATTTCACATAATTATAGAACCACATTATATTTTTTCAACCAAAAAAATAAATATCATAATTTCTAAATAATAAATTTATTTGTTGGAAAAATAAATGACATAGAAGTTCTTTAGATTTTTATCAATTCATTTTATATGTTTTTCTAAGAATGGTGTTTAAATGCTTTAAACTTTAGTCACACTATTTCACAATATGATGATTCAATAATTTAAAGTATTATTTTTCTATAAAATTAAGAATAAATTACCTAATCCACTATTTTGTTGTATTAGTTTAAATATTCCTAGCGATCAAATAAATAGGTGGCATTTTTAAATTCATTATCAGACAGTAATTATTTCTATTCCTTTTACTATTCAAAACGAATCTTTTCTATGAAGAGCATATCTGGTCTAACAGAGGATACTCTATTATAAGTAATCTTTTCTAACTATTTGTCTTTTTCTGATAATACAAATGCTAATTTTTTGAGAGCTCCCTTCCTTTATTAAGCTGAATTTGATTAATTGCCTTCTTACGCTCTATTAGTCATTTACATTTTTTAAGGTTGGCGTTCTGATTAAGAATTCTAATGAGGATTTGGTCTTTTCATATTATCTATGTCTCTATTATTAAAAAAACTCAAACCTAAAGGCTCAATGATCTTTAAGGGATCGTCTACAGCATCTCTGTAAAACTTATTAGAATCATCAAATAAATCTCCTGTACTCATCTGGCTTTACTTTTGATAATAAATTGGTAATTTTCTATAAAAATACTAAGTATCTATTAGTTTAGAAATGTTTGAATAATTTATTGATAATTAAAAATAGATCGTCTATTAGCTTTTCTTTTAAAGCAAGTAATATATAGCTAAAGATTTGATATATTAAACATAGACTAATTAAATTTGATATATAATAATTTTTATAATTATGAAAGTCTTTTATCTAAGAATTAATCATCAAATAAAATTTGATAATAGATCATATTATATAATCAAAGCTATTATTATAAGAAGGTATTTAAAAAGTATAAATATTTATCTTACTCTTGGTCTATTTCCTAAAAGTTCTTAATAAAATAAAATATTTAGAAAGAAAATCTGCCTCCTTAGTAAATATTTTTAAAGTATTATTAAATCTTAAGATAGAAGTTTATGTTAAAGAGGGCTATAAAACAAAAAAATTTATTTATTAATAGATGTAATTTAATTATAACTTGATATTTATTAACTATGATGATATAAATTAGAATGAATATTTAATGAGATGAAGCGAGGAAAAATGAAGATGAATACTTACTTATTTACTACTACTATACAGTTGAATGAACAAAAACAATAAAATACTATGTAATAATTAGGATGATAGTTTGAATTATTGTGATTGTGGTTATTATAAATGATTGTTTATAATTATTGAATTGCTTGCTATCATCACATATATTAATTAGAAGAGGAATAAATAAAGTTATCCAGAGTAAGTTAACATTAATGGTTTTAATGATTGATGAATGAGTGAATGATGGACTGTGATGATAATGATGATACACCTTTTATATATATTTAAGTGAGGTAGGTAGATAGATATAAACTATTAAATTCTTGATGAGTCTTTATTTATAGATTTCTATAATTAAAAGTTATTATTGATTGTCTTCCCTATTCATTTTATTATTTTAACCAAATAGTGACCTCAATCAATCAATTAATTTATTTATTTCTTTCATTAATTTTTGGTTTCATCAACTTCCATGATCTTTTCAGATTCTTTTCTTTTAATATTACTTCTGGAAATACTAGATTTTCTATAAGGAATGGATCCAGTACCTTGGTAGGGAGTTCCAGGATTACTGAGGGGCTAAATTAATTAAAAATACAAATTAATAAATTAATTTAATTTTTGATAGAAATAAGTAGGATTTAAGAAAGTAGAAGAAATAGTTAATTACCAAAAGTTCGACTTCAGTGGGCTTAGTATATTCAATTTCCTTGGGAGCGTTTATATTGATAACGGGGATGAAGTCATCCTTGGAAGATTCTATAATGGAGGTAGGAGGAGTAATTTTTTCTCTAATTTGCTTGAAAATATCCATTAAAGTATCCTTTTCATATGTAATCTTTACATCCTTACCCTTTCTAACATAGACAATTTCATCAGCAGCCTTACTGCCAGATCTTTCTCTATTCTTTGTGGAAGGAATTTATCTTTCTCTGCTTTCGCTAACTTATCTTTCTCTAATTTTATCTCTGCTTTCGCTAACTTTTCTTTCTCTCTTTTCCTTGTGATCGCTGTCAACCTTAATTGTAACTTCCTTTTTAACAGGTGAAGCTTCAGCATTTTGTCTAATTTCAGCGCTAGATTTTCTAGTGTGTCTGGTGTTTTCTTACTTATCGCCATTTTCACTGTTGGGGAGTAAAGAAGGGAAATTTTCTTCATTATCAACAATAGGCTTTTGGGGCTTAGTCTTCTTTGTCTTAAGATTGCTCTTCTTGGTGGTCTTGTCTTTATTGACAATCTTTTCACCTGATCTATTGTTAAAATTCTTACCCTTCTTTTCACTGAATTTTCCACCATCTTGTCTTTTTCTGCTTTTGCTTCTGTTCAAACTATTATTGTTATTGTTGTTTTCAACTTGACCTCTGCTCTTGCTGCGGTTATTGCCCTTGGTGTTACCTTTATTGTTTTTACCGTTTCCTTAGAAGTGGTTATTGCCACGTCTAGAGTTGTTGCCTTATGGGACACCAAACATTTAGGGTTATTGTAACATCATAAAGGCAGCTAAGGGGTTGAATTATTATTATTATTATTGTTATTATTGTTATTAGTTCTTCATGTCTTGAGCAGCACTTTCACCATTGCTCTTTCTGATAGAGGGTTAGAGGTTGTGTTCTTGAACGGGTTGTTGGAAGAAGAAGTAATTGAAGGGGTTTGCAAAAATGTTATCACCAACCTTGCTTCTGTTGGTGATAGGGAAGTTTTGTTGGCTTTGGAAGAATTGTAAGTTTTCATACATTTCTGTGGCCTTCTTATCTTCATTTAACCTATTTTTAGAATAATGAGATTTAATGTAAGAACCAAATAAGCAAACTTTTATTATTTTAACGCGATCTATTATATTATCCAAATGAAAAAATTTTTGCATCTTTTCTTTTCTTTTAATTCTAAATAGGATTTATAATACGCATTTATGGAATGATGCATAAAAATAAATGGTGTAATGCTGATATTAAAAGATTTGATTACTTTTCATAATACTTAGAGAGTTCATCCTTAACATTATTTCTGAAAACCTTGTAAAGATTTTCTTCTCTTAACTAAATATCAGAAGGTTCGGTCTATTTTATAAAGGTATAAAAAAGGATTAAATAAATAGAAACTTAATTTCCTGTATGCAGATATATAATTCTAATTCAAATCTTTTGAGTGCAATTATTAATTTTTAATCACACATTATCCTTTATAATATAATTTAATTACCTCAATCTTATTGGCGACAATCCAATTGTATAAATTGTTGGTAATTTCTTCATTTTCAACAGTCAAGAAAGCTGAAGTAGGACTAACAACCTTGATGTGAGCAATGGGCTATTTTTATAAAATGAATAATAAGTAAACAATCAAACTCCTACTAATATTATTTATCTTTCTAAATAGAACAAAAACTTTATCCTTTTTTACCCTTCTCTTTAACTTTTTCTAAAAAAGTTTAAGAGATGAAAGTTTATCGAAGGGTACCATAATAATATTTTTAAAAAATGTATAATCCTTTACAATATTGGATTTTTCCTTAATGTGGTTCAAGAGGTTGTCAATATTGGTGGTTTTAGTGTCAGAAATTCTAACGTAGATTCTAACTTTCTTAGGAATAATCTTAGGAATAACATAAAGCATTTCTTAATTGACAATTATGTTTTCGCAGCTCTTCAAAGCTTGTAAAACATAACGACCATTAGGGCAAATCTTATAGATTTCCTTTTATTGATAAACGATTTGTAAGGGGATTTCCATCTTGTCATTCATTCTGGCAATGAAGTAGACATCCTTTTCTAAATTTTCTCTAATAAAGAGTTCTTCCAACTATTTTAATATTAAAAAGTATTGTAGAAGATGTGATATCAAAACATTTTTATTCTTAAATGGAGATGTTAAACAAGGCACAATAAGACGAAAAGCCTTCTTTCCTCATTAAAATGATCTAAACTCTAAAATACAATAAAATTTATGTTCAGAAATAAACTCTCCATCCTTATTGTGGTTCTCCAAAACGCAAATGAATTTTTTGTCTACCTTGCTTTTAAGCTACTATTGGAGTTCAATGCTATCTATTTAATATTAGAAGGATTAAATGTTAGAAAATCATTTTATAATAGAAGCTAATCACTTCTTATAGAAAATTATTGCAAAATTGTATTACCGAATTTTTTCACTTCAGTCATTTTATTGTTTGTTATCACCTTATTTTTTTAGGGCTGGATTATAATGCTCTTAGTTATTGTTTCTTAATAATTTTCTTTTTCTTTTTATTATTATAATTATTATTTTTTAGGAATAATTTTCTTTGTCTTTCCTTTTTTTAGATTGTTTGCTTTATTTGTATGATTTTTTTGTTTTTGCTTGCTTTAAACAGTTTTGTCCGTAAAAAGAGATAAAAATACCAATCATAGCCATAGCTCTTCAAACAAAAATCATACTAAAAACTGTGCAAATAAATGAAAAAATTCATTTATACATAAACAAAAAAGATGTCCTACTTTGATCTTTTGATACTCTTCATTTTACATAATAAAATCAGTCCTACCCAACTAAATTGTCAAATAGCTAGCTCGCTTTCCCTATGATCATATCAAATCTTAATTTTAATTCTCATAAAGCTAGTCATATTCATGTTTCTAATAAATCTTTCCATAGCCTCCCGTTCATATTATTTCTCTCCTTATTATCTTCCTTTCTTATTAATTTTAATTTCTAAAATTAAAATTCCTTATCATTTTTTTTTTCATTCATTAAAATCCCCCCCTTTTTTTTTTGATTTTCCTGAGATTTCTCTTAACTTCTTTTTTTAAAATTTTGGTTCTTTTATCTATTTAATTATTTGATTTCAATCTAACTCATCATTTAGCTTTTCAACATAGCTGTTAAATATTTAATGATTTTATTAATTTTTTTGTTGATTTTTAATTCAGTATAATTAGCATAATTATTCTACAAAAATACATTAATTGTTAGCTATAAATTTAATAGGTAAACTACTGGAATGCTTTTATTACATGGAATAAATATTTACTAGAAAAGTTGTTAATTAAATAATTAAAATTAATTTTTTAATAAATATTTAACTTTACTCAAAATAAGTATCTAACTTTATACTAAGTAAATAATTTAACATAAATAATTAAATTTCATTATTTTGAATAATTCTTGTTTCTTTGTAAAAGGAAATTCAGTTTAAAAGAATGAATTAGAATAATTTACAAAAATTAATTTAAAAAGATAAAAATTTAAGTAGAAAGAAGTATAAAAATAGGTTTAATAAATATGTAATAATTTTTAAATTCCAAATTATTTTTTCATTTCTCTCTTTACTGGCAAATTTCTTTATTTAGAATGGTATTGGAGATTTTGGTGCTTATGGTCTAGGATATGGATTAGGAAAGTCCTCCAAACTTACTATATTAACTCTGTATTTGAAGTAAAAATTTTTTTATTTTTTTTTCTTCCATTTTTTATTACAAATTTATTCTCTATTTGATATTTTTATTTACCACTTTAAATATAAAAGTTGGAATTGCATTTAAGATTAGGGAGCTTTTTATCTAGGATCAGGATTAGCTAATTGCTCATAACTAACATCATTAACTCTAAATTTGAAGTATAATAATTTCCACTTTCATTCCAAAATTACTCTCTCTTATTTTCTATTTTTTACTAATCTTTTTTTAAATATAAAAGTAAGAATGACATTGAAGATTAGGGCGTTTGTGATCTAGGATCTGGATTAGTAAATTGCTTTAAACTTACTTCATTGGCTCTTATTTTGAGGTTACATTTTTATTACTTTTATTTTCTTCCACTATTCATGATAAACCAATTTTATTCATAGTATTATTTAAAAAAATATTCGCTTATTGTAAATTTAATTATTTAAATAAAATTTAATAATAGTGTGCCTGATATATCCATATTGAAATAAAAACTAAGGAGAAAAATCTAATTAGTGAATTTAACTATAGGTATATTTTAATACAATTTAATATTATCTTTTTTAAGTTAAACTACCTCTAATATTACCTATAAAATTAAAAGAAAATTATAATTGAATTCACAAATGAATAAAAATAAATATATTAAGTAATGATTTAAATATGATTTGATCAAAAGTTATATTTTAAATAAATTCTTTTATAATTTATATTCTATTATTACATACAAATTTAAATTAAATATTTTATAATTTGTTTGCTAAATTTTAATATATAAATTTTCCATAATCAATTAAAATTAATTAGTGCTAATTACAATTTACATATTTTTAATAATTCGGTTATTAAGATGAATGAATTAATCATATTTTAAAGTCAATGAGATAATTCAAATTTAGTTTTTCTTCCCTCCCAATTTTAAATTTTAATATTACAAATATGTAAGCCAATATTTATTAAAGAATTATAGGGGGGAAAAAATTAAGTAAAGTTGGAAAAAATTTATCAAAATTTGCTGTTATAGCATTTTAAATTAGTAATCTTTTTACCATAACTTTCAAGCTATTAATCAATTAATTTAGATTTAATAATTTATGCGAGAATAATTGATTTTGTTAAATAACAAAAGTAAAAGAAAATATCAAAGAAATTATTATTTGATTAAGAGCAATAGAGTATTATTTCACAGTTTAGAATTTGTAAAATTAATAAATTAGATATTTTTGAAAAGAAGATGAAGTAATTCATAACAATAATAGCCATTATATTCTACTTTCTCTAACAAGTTCAATCTATAAAGTATATAAAGAATTCTTAAATAGAAATTTCATAGTTTACTCCTATTACTTTCTCAGATAAAATTCTTGATAAGAGTGGATATTAGGAAAGAAAAGAAACTATTATCTTCTAAAATTAATTCCTAAATACTCCATAAGTGTTGTTAGCTATATATGGTTTAGATGTATTAACATACCCTAATTACTACATAGATTTTCAAATAGAAATCAATGAAATTTAAAAATAATAATTTACTACTACTATAAAGAAAGATAAAGATGAGGCAGTCTATAATCTTTTTATTAACTATCTTGCAGTTGATAGCAGTGATTTATATATAAAATAGGGAGTCTTTCCTTTTAAAGACTTAATAGAAACTTAAAATTCACAAGAAGTAATAGCAAGAATGAAA